>DWEI01002410.1:0-14433 GCA_018245875.1 Mysoria ambigua | reverse complement strand
AAACGTAACCGGTGAATCGCGGGAATGTTCTGCATTCCTCTGCCTACCTCTTCGGGGATTACAGGCGTGAAGTTACGATTTCTTATTATACAATTACTGCGGAACCCGTAAGATTAGACAGGGAGAATTAATTCCTAAACATTTCTATTCGAAAAGAAGCTTATCTATATTATTATAACAAAGTTAAAGTGTGTGGTTTGTTTGCACTAATTTCTAAAACGACTAGTTGGATTAAATATTTTTGTACGTTATAGTAAGATTCATAAGTACTACCTACAATATTGGGTCGGAAGAAAATGCGCTACAGAAATGCTGAACACAAATATACTTACAACATATTCGTAGTTCGTTTGGATGTTTACATTAGAAGATCATGTTAAATTCAAATAATTTCACAGTGCTCGTATCTGTATCTATAGTACGTATATGTGCGGAGAAAAACAAATAATATATTGATACCACAAGAAAACATTTTTTTCGATTATACTCGGGTGGGACCGCGGTACACAGCTAGTATTCAATAAAATTTGCATTAAATATAAAGAAGTTTAATCATAAAATACTATAAAACAAAAGTAAAATTGTTCATAATTTTGCATGACCGGAAGTAGGCGAAAATGACTGATACCGACAATACCGACTGACGCGCTCACCACCTGTCTATCCATATAAGCGCGGTCAATCATTCATTTAATCTTTGCATCATCCTCGTAAATAATAATGTCGAAGTTAAAAAGACGAGAAACATGCTATAATAAGTACGGTATAAAAAGCGCTGTGTAATATTCCATAGCCGCGTAGTGAGCGGGAGCGGTGAGCGAACGGTCTAGTTAACCGCTCATTCGGCTCACCGCGCCGTCTGGCCGGACGAACGTGGCCTGTCGCTCGCTCGCTCGTTTGTGTTACACTGTGGAAGAGTCGGTTGATGGTGACGACAGTGGCAATAATAATGATAATAGCCAATGGCCAATATCAAGTTTGGTTTTAAAGTACGTCACGATTTGTTATTTTTAATTTCGTTGATGATAAAGTATGATAACTTTAGCAAAATTCTCTTGATCTTTTTGTTCTACAAATGAAAATATCTTTCATTCATGTTAACGTGTAAAAAAATACCATAAATGTCCCTCTATATGAATTTTTTTACCAAATAATGTCTTGAAATCCTAAGTTTTAATTAAAAATTGTTAATTACTAGATTTTCTTCATTAGAGTCAATGTACATACATACATATTACACGGGAATAAATACCATATGTACTCATATAAATAGAAGGAGCTGAAAAATATTTTAATAAAAAAACCAAAGAATTACTTCAAATAGTAATTAAACTGATGAGAGAGTCATAAAGAAAATGCACTTCATGTACCTATAGAAGGACGAAACGGTAACTATTGACAAGAAAAATATTTCAATTATCTTATAAATCGTTATAGCCTCAAGTAGATATTTATATCTACAAAGTTGAGTAACATTATTGTTCGAATTTTGTAAAACTTTATCTCAATATTGTCCCACTATGCATTGTGTTATACGACACATGTGATGATGTTCGGAGACGATTAACATGAATGTGTTATAACAAAACTCACTCGCATCATCGGCGGCGTGGGACACGTCAACATCGGCCATCACCGCCATTGGCCGGTCGACAATTGGTCCTTTGTACACGCCGCGCACTAGCTCTTCGCTCGTTCAATCAGCTATATATAGAGCCGCGGCGACAAATCCAATTCCATCGATCCATTCACACCGAACAGAAGTTCGACCACCTCCTTGCTTGTTGCCACTCCATACGCACGTGTATTCTGCTAGATGTTTTGTCAAGAGTGCGTGCGGTGCGTATTTCTCAATGACAAAGAAATGAGTAGCCGTTGATATAAAAGGAGGTCTTAAAGGCAAAACAGTGAAAATTCCCCTATAACTTTTTATAACTTAATTAAAATACACTAATAATACTTTTAATATAGGCGTAGCAGTACCTGGAGTTAGTTGTGTACTTTAATCTATGTCACAAAGCCCACAAAGTTTTAAGCCCACTAAGTCTTGCAGTTTTGGTGTTTGGATGTTTGCGTCTCTCGAAACTTCACGCCTGTGATCCTCAAAGAAGTAGGCAGAACAATTCAGAACACTCCCACAATTTACTAGCTACATACATACGTTTACGTCCTACTATGGAATAGGTGGTGAGCCTATTGCCATGCATCGAGCACATGTCCAAACTCCGAACCACTATTAGAAAATCTAAATTAGACAATTTTGTAGTATTCGACCCGGTAACCAGACCCGGGACCTTTCGATCAGCAGTCGCACTGCCAACCAACATAACCAACGAGGCGACTCTCATCTCAAAAATATTAATAGTTCATTTTAACGAATTTATAAGGGATCGAGAAAGTTTATTATTTTACTCTTAGAGTTTATATTAAATAACTAATTAAAATACATTTCCTTAAATTCCTTATGAAAACATTTGATAGAGCAACATGCAAATTTTAATCTTTAATCTGAATTAATGTTTAATTACATTTAAACTATTTACTTGAACTACGCATGAATGTTACCAAATGCATTAAAGCGACCATGTAATTGGAATAGCAACTTGAATCACTTGGCCGGTCTAGGGATGGGCGCCGCACTAGATGTACAATGTACGAGTATGCCTTCAAACTCGTCGAGATCACAACGCGGCTGCGGCCATCGGCCGGCATGTTATCGTCGAGGCTGTTCTTATGAGTCCGAAACGCTGCAGCAGCTGTCAGTTTCAGGAGAGTTAAGCGCACCGCAGATTATTTGGTCAGCAGTGATATACTTACCATCAGCTTATGGTTACCATGACTTGGAGATACCATCAAGGAATGGTAAGCCAAGTATAGGATAATAGATGTAATCTATGAAAATTAGTAAGATTTTTTAAAATATCAAAATGAATAATCTTCCCAATATAAAAGAGTCGATGGTTCGTCGTGATAAAAAGTTCATTTTATATATTAATAATATGTGATAACAGTGTAAATGAAATAATTTTTAACTAACATTTAGGCTGTTAGTCATTCATTCACATGTTTTCCATTATAACGCCGGCACAAATCGGTATGAATTCATTAAACAGTATGACGTGCAAACTACATATGTTTCATTGATAAATATTCTGTATTTATACAAACGTGATTAATGACTGCGCGGTGAGCAACATCTTGGTGTAACGTAAATAATAAATATATTGTGTATGTACGTACAACAAGGAATACCTATTAGTATAATATAGAATTAATGTCAAAAAATGTTTTTCTAGCTTTCAGTTGAGTCAAGAGGAGCGCAAAATCTGTTTTACAAACAAAATATTTAACCGGTTAACAAGCACATTCACCAAAGCAAGAGAAACACAATCTTTTCCTTACAATAAAGTAATGCAATATGTGGAAACGAAAGCAAATCCGAATTCGGCCAAAGTTGTCCGCGTGTTACGCGCGTAGTGCGAACCCGGAATCAATATCGACATTGGCACCATATGTAAATGTTTATCGCACGTCCGGACCGCTTCCCGAGATTAATTCAATCGGATGCGCCCGACGGATATATCGACCCCGACTCGGACCTTTTGGGAGTGTTCCGATCGCCCGTTCCCTACATTCGTCTTCGTAACACGACTCGCCAACCTGCGAATATATTACATATGTCCGCCCACATTTATTAATACTGAAGCTTGGAAATTATTAAAATCTCCAAGCCGCCCCCGCAGCCGAGCACTTCGTTAGTCGAACCAATTCTTTGTAAACTTTCCCCCTAATACGATGTTCGTGTAATACACTTACAGAGATAAATCGGTCCCAGCGTTTTTAAAGTCTTTGAAAGCGCGGAGATTTACTCGACGTTATGATTGGAAGGAACAATTTCCCGACGGGACAGAGAGCCTCATTTCCTGAGAGTTCACGAGCCGGGCCAATGCGACGCTCTCCTAAATATTATTTTAAGCTTCCGCGAACATCTCTCAACGCACGACACCCGTTTGAGCTTTGTTCGCATTCAAATTTTCATCTCCCTTATATTTCCCAATAGTGAGCTCGCGACGTCAGTTCGAGTATAAAAAATATATACGCTCAACTCTTTGTGCACTGAAATAGCACGTGTAATGCACTGTGCAATGCTCTTGGCATTTATTTATTTGCGTCTTTTATGCTCGTTAGAACGCAACTCCTTTGTGTTTTATTTATGTAACTGAAACCGAGCAGACGTTTTAGTGGACGATGAAGAATCATAACATTGTTTCGGCTTCCGCGTGCGTGTCGGTGTCGCCTCGAGACAAAACGTGGAAGTACGATTCGGACGAAGTCTACATAATATTATGAGTATGTCGCTTTAAAATTCCACTCTCGTGTAAGACGTGATATGGAAAATCACGTTCTTCTATGGGTGAATTATTTCAAACGGAAAATGAAACGATATCTTTCGCAAGAATATTCCGTGCATTTATAATGCGGTAGATAATACCGCACATTCTATCGGAACTGTACGTACGTGGGAGCGCTTGTCTCTGTCTGTACGAGCAGACGTCGGATGGTGTTAAAGGAATACCTCTGCGGCGAATACTTCCGTAAAGTGTATTTATGTACACCGCTGAGCGCAACACGGAAGCAGTTCAATTAAGGCTGGTATTTAAGGTTGGCAACCATCGGCGAGCTCTGATTGCGCCCCGCCTCCCCGCGCCCCAGGGACTTCCTATCGCTCCTTTTAATTTTCAAATACAAGAAATACTTTCGCTCAAGATTTACGCTTTTACATTCATGAAAATGAAAATGGAAAGGTGTTCTTTTGACGAGAGCGCTTTTATTTAGAGACAGCGGAGAGCCTTTGGTATTCCCTCCGTTCTAAAGGCATTCCGTGTCCTTTAATGGAATTATGTAATTAGGTAATATCATAATTAAATGACTGCCAACCCGCACCTGGCGAGCGCGGTGGACTACGGCCCTGGCCCTACTCACTATGAGAGAAGACCCGTGTCCAACTGAGACACAGTGATAGGGCGCATGACGATGGAATGTGATGATTATTTAATTTTTACTTTTATACATTTTTTGTTTAGAAGGAAAACCTTCAAAAATACTCAACACAAAACACAAAGAATATTTTTACCGCACTAAAATCTCCTCGGTGATCTTCCTCGGCCACGAGGCTTTTAATTGGCGATAATCCTAATAATAATAATAATACCATTAAGATTTATATGTTTATATGTAACCTTTAAATGAAACTGTTGAACATTATATTTAGCCAGTTGTATTATCCGCCGCATCTCCGACATCGTTTTACTTAGCGCCGGTCGCCGGGCGGGCGCTGCGCCCGACGAACCACGCCATCAACAGATATTGAGTGTTAACCAGATTTGCCATCATTTTATGCAGCCTAAGTTGTTACTAGAGATATTAGAAATAAAAGGAGTCCCTCTTACGGAATTAGAAAGTTAATTCAGTAAGACGAAGGCAAAGTTTAATTTCATATTTTAGTGAAAGATGTACGTCCGAGAATACGAACTCAGACCTGCCAGAATAGGAATTTCAGTTTTAAATGAGTATGTTATCACTGCTAATACTGAATGACTTATAATCTTATAATAGTGTTATAATAATAATAAAAAAATCCTTATGGAAATCATTTGCAAATACCTAATCGCAACAGCGGTCATTTCCAATTCTCATCCACTTCTTTTGAAGATGTTACACGTTTTGATAGTCGTATGTTATTTCATAGGTATTCATGGTATATAATGTTTTTCTTTATAATTGTTACCACCTGCTGAGCAAAACTATGACCAATTTTGAAGAGATTTTTTATGGGGTAATCTTAGTAACTTAACGTTACCGGCTTAAGAAGTGCACATCGTGGAGGTAAATGATGCAATATCAAAATTGTTGGATGTTTTCCAATTTAATCCATATTCACCGCAATAGATTATATTATTAACAAGACACACTTTTTCATATACATCTGTAAATGTTCTTTAGAAACTACCCTGTATATAGTCGCAAAACGTAACAAGGTTAAATTAGTTTCAGATTTCTAAGATTACCGCTATTAAATTGAATAAGTCAAGGATAATTACTAGCTGCATGGATATTCCGACTTAATAAAGATATCGAAGGTCTATAATCGAACTTACCTCGGGAGGAAGCTATGCAAAGGTTATTTCAATGCTCCACATCGTTCCCGAAGTCGGAGGTCCCAAGCGAACAGACAGGTAAATAGACGAAACAGAAGAATTTAATTTTATACCAGCCCTGATTAATGTTATCGTAAACTTTATGTGAAAAAAGATGCTTATCAAGTTACAAGCTACACTAAATCACAAAAATAGTGTTACCAGAACGTAAATTTCCATTTAGATTTCGTCTTGATTGTATTTATTATACCAAACTTAATGACGAACCGATTAAACTAAAAACGGAGGAAACGGAACTGTAAAATCCAATAGCATGCAACGTGCTAAGACAATTAAATACAATTACATAAACGCGCAATTATAACACTCGATCATACGCCGACCAATGTTTCATTAGCACCATTGTCTATAAATCTTTCGCAGTTATTGCGCTTTTATTTCAGCCGCGAAAGAAATTCAACGCACCGGAGCGAACGCGACCACTGGCGCGGAGTTAGAGCTGTTACAACCGCGATTTCTGCTCTAGGACTCGCTGCTATGTTGTCCCTTGCTCGACGGTTTATTGGAGCTGTTAGTAGATAAGGTCGCTGTGTTCCTCCGTTCAAATTTATTGCCCAGTAAATCCATAGGCGACGTCGCGCCGCCACGCCGATGACTTGCACGTCCCCCAGTCTCCCCCTGCCCCCTATCGGCGGCGCTTTCAAACATTTCCAGTGCACGCTTTCAGAGGGGACACTAATTAATTTTGCCACATTGCTCGTGCGTTCAATTCGAGTGAGCCGTTTTCTTTAGTCGTTTTTACCTTTCGGACTCCGTACGTTTGAGCGAGACATATTTGTTGGTAAGTCTGTACACTCTGATTCCTTTCGACAACTGCATCTATATCCATTGAGAAAGAGACATTTAAGTTTTACATGTGGTATTTTGGCAGAACCTGTAGGCGGCAAGCCGAAAATACAGTAAGTCCAGCAGTGGACTGAGATAGACTGATGATTTTCATATGAAGGATAAATTTTTTTATATTAAATTTGTCTATGTTATGTGTGACGTCAATATTATTAATTTATATAATATTTCAATAAAGTAAATACTCAAGGTACCTACAAACTCTTTTACTACTGGAAAATATAATTTAAATACTTTAGGACCAGTGAACGTTTTTTTCTCCGCCCGTGTTCACATTGTGCTTACTCATATGATTGTGCTTAGTCGTCTAATATACCCTTCCCTACGCTTTTGTGCTGAAATCCGAGCTGTTCGATTAACCATGACTTGCACTTAACTACACAAAGTTAATTGTGTCCGCGACCACTCTATAATGATACCCACGAAGCTCCTCCGGCTTAAATTAACCACCAGAGGCAATCTAGGGGTGTCGCGCTACGTTATAATTTGCTATAGCTCAATTTTACGATACGGCCACTAATTACATGCGTTCCGAAATGTTTTATGTTCACTTGCGAACATTTCGGCGAGTCAGGTTTCGGAGCCCGTTACTCATTGACCAGTTCGCAATGGGGGACGAGTTAAGGCGGCCAACGGCAGTGAAATTCAAAAATAGCCTCGATATAAAATGTTACGATTAATTTTCAACCGTATAAGGTGCACGCAGACACAACATAACTGCAAACTGAGACCGCACTGTTACCAAGTTGTTAACGATACTGGGAAAAAACGATAAGAAAAAGCAAGAGGCATGTTTTATTAATTCTCCGTACACACGGCGCGGCTGCGGAATGAAGCCGACCGCCATTTTTCTGCGGACGAGATTTAAATATGGAATTCCGGTGTGCGAGCGGGAGAGGCGCGTGCCATTGACCTTGCGCCAGGGCCGCGCACGCGCCGCCGCGCTGCACTATACCACCATACAAACACACACACACACACGTAGTGGCGCACTGCAACACGCGTAGTAGCCGCTGTTGCCAATTTTATTGTAACACATTCTTGCAAAACTACGATTTATCCCAGCGTTATACACAATTATTTACAGACAAATGTTATTATTATATTTTAATTATCATGTAAAATTAGGCGTGCGATTAACCCTTTTTATAAATTTACAAGCAAAAAAAAATGAAATATGCACAATGCTACTTTTTATCCAACCATAGCGTGTAAGCGATCGAAGTGTAAGAAAAGGTAACATTCATTGATTGATATGCGTTAAATTGATACAAACGTAATAATAGTGGTCGCATTGCAACGTCCACGAGCTACACATTTCACCGTTGCGCGGCCGAGGTGCGTGCGTGACGTGTCCAGCTTCGGCGGGCTCGCTGCGGCCGAGGGCGCCGGTCTCGCGCGCTGCGCACTTCCGCGGCGACGTTCGACGTCTTCCACGTGGAGTTTGATAATGGAAAATCAATCTTAACGTAGACAGTAGAAAGTTTATATTCGTATGTCGTATATCATTACACTATTAATATCGTTTTTGAAGAGATTTTGTGATACAGAGTTTTACCTTGACCTAAAATTGAAAATGTTACTTTAATAGAAATACATTTTGAGGCCACTAAGTACAAGGATACCTGATCTCCAAGTAATTTGAAGAGAGCCTGTATTGTGGAATCCAGACGGCTGATAGGTATACTATACATAATTATATACATCTATGTATATGCTTATATTTTTTTATTATCACAGATTTAGATCTTATATTTTATAACAAAGAATAAATATTTTTATATTATATAATATAATGGACATATATGTAATGGATACAGTTTTTCAAATAAATTTTTGTACTGATTTTCAGTTACAACATATGCTTAGCTTGACCTAAGAAAGCTCTCTTAGAGCTCAACTATGTATAAACGACATAAACAGCAATTAAAAATATTCAAAACTTATACGATAATAAATTATACAGAACAAGAATTAAAGATAAAATTAAAGAACATTTTAATGGACACCGCCTGTAAACACATAACTAAAACGTTGTTATTGTAACGCAAAATATTTCGGAGACGCAAATGTGTGTAAACATGGATTTGTAACAAATAAATATCCGTACAGCTACCACGATGACAGCTCATGGTTCATCGACTCGCGCTAAGCGTGTACAGAGCCACCTACGACTCAACCAGTCCACCCATAACGTCGTAATGACTCACAATTACGAGAAAAAATTAGCTCAAATGTAAACAGTGATATATTTAGTGATATCAGATTTTAAAATATCATTTTCTCTACTCAAGTTTGTCCTGTAGCCAAAAATAGTCAACACGGCCCCATATTTCACTGCAAGGCTCTTGGATGAATGACAATATCGCACAATCTCTTACTGATTGTTGTCCGTCGCTCTAGCAAAAATATATGCAAGACCTTGTGCTAGAACAGGGTCAGTGGGTACTAAAAATTTAGTACGAACTACAAAAAGTATAAAAACTATACATATCACTAAGATATATTAACGCCAGCTAAAATCTCTATCCTAACAAAACAGTCGTGCTTCTTCATCTTCTCGCGTGAAAATGCAAATGAAAATCTATGAAACTAGCGCCGTGTAGCGTTGCAAGGCTCATGTGAGGCAGTTCGCGACCGCGCCGTCGGAGTGCCGGGCGCGACGCCGCCGACACCCGAATACCAGCGCCGCGACGCCCGCTGGGTACTCAATTAGGGAAATCGCGGTGTTCACACACGAGCGCTCGGAGCCCGTCTAAACTACCGTTGCTACGGTAACGAGCTATGGCCACGCGTTCACTCGGACCTCGTACTCGCGCGTTATTTAAAAGCGCAGACACTCGTCTCGCGGACTGTTCAGTTATACCGGCTAATCTGCCAGAGGTGTTTAACATTTGTGTGGCCGTCCCATCTGTAGATATGAATAGGTATTTGCATTAGTTTCGAAATATATTAAATTAATCGACATAATAAATTATGTTTATAATACATCAATCTACATATAGACACCAAAATATTAATTCGTCAATAAGCGCACCTGTTCTATTCTTCGCCACGGCACCTAATCATTTTTTATGCTTTTAAATCCAACCTTTTAAATCGAGCTGCATTCATCTGTTTTTTAAAGGTTGTCAGACCTCCTGGAAGGATGTTCACCTATTCAACTTCTACCAAGTCTTGGTTACCATTATCTTCCTTCTGTCGTGTTATGTGCCTACCTACTGCCTCTTCAAATTGCTCATTTTGATAGCTATATTGTTGATCCCGGTTTTTCTGCGGATTTCGTCAGTACGGATACAAAAATTATATGTACATAATTAATTGTTTCATTAACGTAGTAAAAATAAAGACACCACATTGAGATACTTTATTTAAATGTTATTAAGTTTAAAAACAAAGCAAGCGAAATAATGTCACTTAAAAGCACATCTTAAACTTTGGCGGCATAAAATTTCAGTTATTACATTTAATATTTAGAGAAACAAAGCCCCGTAAATCTCTTCAATATATTACAAAAACTCTAATGAATGTTCGAGTGGGATTTGTCGCTGACAATACCTAATATTGGTGCCACCACGTCTAGACAGTGCTATAGTTGTGCGATAGCTATAAATTGCGTTGATCGAAGAGGGTGCAAACAATTCGCCTACCGGAGCGCGGCCGCTGCACCGCTCCACAAAAGCCATTGCTATATCCAATGTAATAACGCACTTGGTGCTCTTGCACCACGATTAAACATTTCTCGGATTAATTCACGTATGTTTTTCCAGGATAGCCCCCCTGTTTCTTATACCATGTATCAAATTTGTCGTTGTTGAACAAATTTGGCAAACAATATTTATAGTTTTATTTCTTTGCTAAATATTATAAATATGTTCCTATTTCGTCATTTAATCGAACATACAAGATATTCTTCTTGAATTTTAACATCATTACGTCGTTATAATCTAGCTTCTTTCTTATTCATTTCACTTATTTTATTAAAATATCGACAGTCAAGACATAATTAGGTATATAGGTACATATACAGAGACACGTACACTAATTATAATGTGCCCCCTTTATATAAAATTATAATAATTAAGTCCATTTATAAGATGAAAAACAAAGTCGTAAAAATGTTCTGTATAATCATAATATAACGTATTCGAGCCCACAATCATTATTACAGTAATTTTATACTAACATTCTCTTGTATAATATCACAAAATCAGTGAGACGAAAATAAATTTCCGTTATCTATATGCATTTGCGAGAGAGATAAAGTGCGCTCAACTGGAGTTCCAGATACTCGTAGTCTTTTTAGCGATTCATGGTTGTGTAAATTTTAAAATTTTTCATTTCTCTTACGCCATTTCTCAAGAATTTGATGGTATTTGATTGTATTAGGTTCCATTCAAACACCGGCTTGATGAGCAACACTGATTTTGATCTCAATTAAAATTGATTTTTGGCGCATTTCAATAAAGTGTATTTTACACTAAACTGTTGCTAATTTATGTGTAAAATTAGATTGAACTAAAAAATATACATTATCAACTTAAAGTCAATCACAAATTGCTCGCCACAGTACTTCAATATCATAAGGAAACTTAGACTTTAAATGCCTTGAGAGTGCATGTAACAAATTGTATAGTTTAGCGACCACAATTAATTTCTGGGAAGCCGGTTCGACCACCTCGGGCGTGCACCAATTACGGGCATCTGTATAATGCGTTATTCGATACATGATATACATGCGTTGTCTGATGTGGCTTCGGCGTTCATTGTTATTGAGATGTGCTAAAAATGCAAATCGTGGAATGCTTAGATGTCGGCCGTGGCTGGCTCGTTTTTCTATCACTCGTCGGTCGGCACAAGACGATTAGATAATTTGATTACAATGTTTTCTCTTGATAAATCACTAAAAATAGTATAAATCGGCTCTCAGATACGTCTAAGTTTGAGTCTGAGTCCGTATTATACATTGAGCTTGCAATTCAAGCTATGCAGTACAAAACAAATGTGCCAGAATTGTTGTGTATATATTGTATATTTACACGTAATCATATTCACTATTTTCAAATTTTTAATTGTATTTTGGTTGTGTGAAGAACGAGAACAAATAACAGTCGAAACCTTTTTTGTAAACTGTACATGACTAAGAAGACAGCAAGAGACATAAATTTAAAGTAAATTTAAGAGCGTTTTATTAAACGTAGAAAGGCCGAGTTTCTTCCATGTTATATTTTGTTGCCACAACATAGTGAATTTCAATGATATGCATGCCTAAACAATTAAAATTTGCCCTACATACTATTATATTCTTTAAGAAAAAACTGAACCAAACTCCTTAAAATGATAAATTATATTCTGGTTTTTTTTTACTTTCCGATTTTAATTTCAACAATAGGAAAATTAAATAACCATACCTATTGCAATTAATATCTACATTTAAATGCCAAAAAATATCAAATATTCCAATTGCACACTTTTCATCGCCATACACTCCGTCCACCACCAGACATTAGATTCGTCAATAACACGCCACGGGGTTCGATATTTTAAGAATACAGTTTTATATAATAAATATTAAAGTTTATGTAACAAATAAAAATAAGCTGGAGAGTAATAATCTTAATCACCTCCAATCCGATCTTTCTGCATCGGCTCCAATTTTGCAAGATTTAATCGCTTGCATTCATCACAGACACACCTGACCGAGATCATCAACGGAGCAAACCCACGCTCATATATCGGCCCATCCATAACCAAAACCTGTTTCACTTAATTAAAACAGCCCTTAAGGTGAACGTATTTCTCGACCGTACGGATAAAACTATTTACTCCCTTTACGATTATTTTCCTCCGTTCTAAAGTTGTGATTTCCTGACATTCCTTCCCCTTAATTAATTTTCCCTCGTCTCGTCTCTTTTCCAAGATAAGATTTAAATCGTCGAAGAAGCTGTTATTCTTACGACATCTCATTAATATCAATTTGTTAATGGTACTCTGAACTGTAAATCAACTCACTCACAAATTTTATCAATAGTTTTTCATCAATGTTACTATTATTCTAATAAGACTAAGACTATTTTTTTCATCAGATTATATCTCTATTGCCGCTTGTTTCATTTTCACGAACACTACATTATCTATATTGGCATATTGTCTCTGTATCAATTTCTGTTTTAGACACTTTTGGCAGCGCCACATCAGCCATTATCTGATGATATCTGATAAAATGGTCTACCCGTGAGCACACAGTCACGCATCCGCGACGTAGACGTGTCAGTAAAGTCTATCAGCGGCATGTCGAAGGCAATTACATTTCATACGACCTATTGTTGAACATTCATTAGTGCACAATGATTTTTCATCAGCTCCCCTATTCGTTGCTCATGTACTGCCCAGACGCGCATGGTAGCACTGTTATCTGTCATACATTATGTGTAGCCCCCGCACCCCGCACCCCTTACGCCGCCTCCCGCTCCCCGCACCTCGTGCATACGGGTACCGTCATACAGGAAATGTACCAATTAATTACTCAGATTGAACACTCCATTGTCGCCAAACATTCCCACTAATACCCACAGATATATTTTTATTAGTGGACAATAACCGACCGGGCTGGCCCTAATTGTTCTGATTTATTCGACTCATCTCTCTCACATCAATGACAATATGGTACACTGATTTAAATACAATGATGACAGAAGTAAAAATTATAATAATATTTTTTTACTATACTATCGCACCAGATCCCATACGCGGTAAGCAGAATACCGAGCGCCTGGACTCGTAGCTCGTATGCCAGTTTATAAGGTTATAGTATACTTTACATATATTTGCAAGTAAATCGTAGTGTTAAAAGTTACGCAGCTCTAGGTTCTGTATTCGGTTGGTTTATTTATTCACATGAGCTAGCGTAAGGAGGTCAATTCGAATTTGATATATTATGAATAATTAATTCGGACTGTATTAGAAATTTTAGAACGTGTTAATTAACAACGTATAAAATAGTAATAGTATTCTTTTTTATTTCTTTTATCGTATTATGCTAATAAGCAAGGTTTTTGTACATCAATGAGCTATTGTTTGTTTTAGAGATAACGGTCCCATGAGATTCATATTGAAGTTCTCAAAATTACTTGTTTGTTTATCACTGATTTTTGTAATGATCCTTCTATATTATGAAAGTTAATACGTAACTTCACCCACTGTAATCCCCGGAAGGGTAGGCAGAGGAATGCAGAACATTCCCACGATTCACCGGTTACGTTTACGTCCCACTATGGAATAGGTGGTGAGCTTATTGCCATGCATCGGACACATATCCAGACTCCGAACCACTACTAGAAATTCTAAATTAGAAAATTTTGTAGTGTTC
>DWEI01002409.1:0-14434 GCA_018245875.1 Mysoria ambigua | reverse complement strand
TATCAGTACTTGTAAATTACCCCAGTTTATTAATTATTTTAATTAGTAGGTAATTATTATTTATTAATTAGTAGGTAACGTCTGCGACTTATGGCTTATATTTTCTACACAATTATAAAAAGAAAAAAAATATTGTTTTGTTTGTAGAGGTAAAATAGGGGATGAAAAATTATGTAAGGTATCTAATGGTTTTAGATGGCTCATTGATCATAAGACAGAAATTTTGACCTTAAATGGACCAAAATCTGGATTAGAATAATACACTATCCACCATTCACGCAGACGAAGTCGCGGGCGTTTGCTAGATAATGATAAATTTATAACAAACTTCCAAGTATGTCATGTATTTACCCAAAGCGATTGGACACGAATGAAATTTTAAACAGTAGTAAAAGACTGTTATAAACAGGATAATGATAACGCTGCTGTCATTATCACAGTTGGAAGAAAAGTATTTTAAAATGTAACCTAGAAGTTGCTATATGTAACAGAAACGTTTTTCTTTGCGTTTTCTCAAGATATCGGTGCTCAATTATAAGTCGACTCAATGATGAGACGACGACGTAATGATTTTACTTGTTCCGGCTGATTCATAAATGAGTCCAAGTAAAATATTTCTGCGGAATAAAAAGAAAAGGATATTTGATTGGTTGAATTTGATTGCATTGCAATATGGGAAACATAAAACAATTTTTACCTTTTAATAGTACCATTGTTACTGATAATGATGTACTTATTAACTCATTTTAATTCAAAGCAAATTTGTAGGTATAAACAGGTAGAATGGGGATGAAAATATTAAATACCTTATGTACGTAGTAATATGGCATATTGGGGTCTTAACCCGTCTCATACTGAGTGAAGACGTGTGAAGTACTGTCCCATCTATGTTCAACAGTGGAAAGATTGAATGGTTGACGACAATGATGACGTAATAAAACTAACAGAATAAAACGTCGACCTGCTGGAACATGCTGGGGTACAATAAGTTTTGATGGTAACACACCACCCTCGAAGTATGGTGTATACCATACTGTAAGTATGAAAAATATCCGTATTCACTTAAACATTAGCTCTCATGTAATGTAACGTAAAACGTAACTCCACCCCCATGTAATCCCCGAAGAGGTAGGCAGCGGAATACAGAAGACTTTCACTAGTTACGTTTACATTTCACTATGGAATACGTGGCGAGTCTATTGCCGTACACCGGGCACATATACAAACTCCAAGCCACTACTAGAAATTTAAATTAGAAAAATTTAGAATCGAATCGAACCCGGGACCTCCCGATCGGCAACCGACGAAACAGCCGTGTAAACATATATTTGTATTTACTTAACGGTTTTTCTCACTGATAAACAACTAAGTACCTAAAGTATCGGTGTAGTATATATTGTGGCGCAGTGCAAGCGCGGCTTAAGGCAACAACTTCAGTATAGTATAAGACAGGTCCCTGCGCGCGCGCACTCAGTATGTATCTAATCTCGGTCGAGGCGAGGTCTTTGCCGAGTGTTTACAAAAAGTAAACAAAGTAAAAATAGGACTATATCAACGAACTAAATTATACAAAAATTTGGTTAAGTGCGTAGCGTAATAAGTGAAGTGTGCATATTAAATATATTATAGTGTTTTTATTGATGAAGGTGAGAACTATTCCATTCAATAATTATTATGTTTTAAAAGTGTCGAAGCGTCGGACGCGGTATATGCGTGAAGCATTTGTGTATGTTCGTCCTTATACATATACATACATGTATTAATATAATTTCCATGTGTTTCTTCAATTCATTGCCTTTTTCAATTTTAAATAATAATGCAAAAAGATAAACATAATTGTATAGCCATAGTGAACGGTATATATGAATAAGGAACATTAACCGGTATTTTATTTTTGTGTGAATTAAACTGTAGGCAAAACACATGATGTAATTGTACATCAATACGTGACACGTGCAGTGTCCACACATTACAATAGTGTAGTCATATGATAAATGGCTTTGGCTACGTGTGATGAAGGAATGCGAACCTCGAAGAACAGTTAGACTCGAAGAACACTAAGTCGTTCCTCCTGTACTGCAGCTTTGATTTACTACTGTGTTTGACCATACTTCATGTCTTGCTTTTATTGACTTCTTTGACTCTATTTTAAAAATGTGAAAGTCCAAGCCATGGTCTCCCACGCTGGCCAAGTGTAAGTGCACAAACTTCCTTATTCTTGTGCTTATCACTTTCTGTAGATCAGACTAAATTCTAACAACAGATAGACCAAGAGCCGGTCCCATTAAACTGTCGGAACATCAAATAACATGTTCACGAAAATAATTGGATACAGCACTGCTCGTATATACTACCGGACAGAACTGACTGGCTTACTGTATAGCCTCTGTGTTGTATAGGGTATGTCTCAGTAAATAATTGTGGCGCTGTTTTCGGCAAATTCTACTTTCCCGGCTGGTGTCTTCCTCCGAAGACAAGTTAGAGGAGTAGGACGCCGAGCAGGCGAGGGTGTGATATAGGCCTATCACTACTGCCTATGAACGGTTCTTTCAACTCCACGACGCTGTGTTCTGATGGAACTTGCTCGGGAAAGTAAGGAGTCCTTGAAGTCATCCGAGCTCAAGTGTCCCTGATATCACAGTGCATGATGTCTCGACCTAACCTAATCTGACACACGGAAATATCAATTGTAACGTTGTTCTAGTAATTTTGAATATATCAATATAGAAATTATAGGATTAATCGAAATATTTTGTACGGTTATTCATATGTTAAAATTAATGTTTCGTGAGTGTTACACATAATTAATTATTAAGCCGGCTAGACTCACGTAGGTTTTTTCGGGACGGCCTGACTAGTTTCGGACCTATGCATTGCAGCGAGGTGGCTGCGGAGACTGCGCTATAATTTTATTTGTCCGATTGTAATATAAAATGCAACACGCTTCCTCTCATTTAGTATTCTCGTTTTTTGCTAGTTTTAACATAACAAAAAATACGAACGAATTAAAAAAACGGAAGACAGTTTCGATTTTAATTAAATAATAGAAAACATTTATTTATATTTAAGTAACCTTTAGCAGATGAGACGTAAATTCCTTGATGGCGTAATTTTCAATGAATGAAGGTTATAGGCACATTTTACGTTTATTTTAATTTATTTCGACAATTTAAACGACATGTTCTACATTGTACTATAACGTTATATTGAATTTAAAAAAGACGTGGAAACTAACGTTCAATATGGGGACGTACATGTCGTACATCAGTTATACACTATACTTAGTTGAAATATCCACCATTGGTTGATGATAAAATATGTCGGGCCTCCGTTCAGGTCAACTACCTAATAAGTGACCATTGTTAACTTTGCGGTCACAAAACCATACTGGCAAGCGAAAATAAGGTTTACAAAATTTAAATGATGCCAAAATTGGTACTACGACAGCTAGGAATACATTTCTGGCCTCCCACAGACGTGAGACGCCTCATTGCTCTGCTTAGTCTGCATATGGATAAACTTAAACGAGGTTAACAGGCGGTCGGTAAATCAGTACAAACATAATTGTGGGCCTATATGATGACTAAAATACGGAATATGAAACCGTGAATTATAAAAAAGTCGAATTCAGCGAACCTGTTGTGCACGTACGAAGGGAGACCCTGGAGACTAACGAGCAATCTGTGCCATTAACAAAATTGTTTAAACTGACTAAATTAAAGTGGAAAAATTGCCTACCCTGCAATGGGCCTCATCTGATTTAATAATAATAATAATTATATAACTATAAATTAATTAATTCTTATAACGTGACAATAATATGACATGAAAAGAAAACTAATTAAAAATCCTTCATTACTACGAAGAATTTAATAAAAGTTATTTAATGTTTTCAGCAATAAATGGTGAATAAATTCATCATATTAGAGTAACGAAGTTGTTTCACGCGTTCTCCACCTGTGGGAATGGGCTCGTGCTAAGCGACGACTTCCTTTATGTCTAGTAACAAAGAATTCTAAACTGTATTATCATAGTCGTAACTGCCTTTTTTCCCCAACACGTCAATGATCTGAAGTCGATGTAATGGCGTTTAGAATGAAGTTTTTTGTTGATATTTTTTTTAATTCGAACTAATGCATGAAGGCGGTCACGTCGGCTCACGAGTAATAGGTAATTGACATTTGGAGATGACAAGGATGTGTATTCATACTTATTACGTAAAATGGCGCGTTGGCTCAGTGGACAGTGAGCCGGGGGTTGGTAGGTTCGATACTTATCTAGAACTGGGGTCCGTGTAAAAAACATAAAATACATATATTTATGTTTATATGTATGTATATACATATGTAGTGTATTAGCTCGGTGGTGACTATAATACAAATGACTATAACAAGAAGATGACCGTGTGGTCATGATTATCATTGCTGTAATGATTCAAGTAAATTGCCGCATTAAATTAAAGGAACTCATCTTTGAGAATGTGTTCTAAAAAGTATCATCTCATCATTATTATCTGATTATTTATGTCCATTTATGGACATAAGTTTTCCATGTCACGCCTCTAACCCCGATTTTCAGTTTGTCGTATTACAAAATCATTTATTTTAACAAATCTAATCACAACCGTTAAAACAGTTGAGATATTGTTTCTGTGCGAACGGATGTAGTCGTGTAGCTGATTTTGCCGCTAAGCAGCAACGCTTGTAATATTGTGTTCGACATATACGACAGTGAAAAGTTCCTACCTTGCCCTTTACTGTAATCATACATTTGAAACTATATACACGCAGTTCTATATTGTATTGAGATGGAACAGTGAATACTTCAGATAAGACGGCCTTCGGAGACTTTGGGTTCTCAAAATGGTGCGAACTGGTATAATCGCTCCGACGGTACTCGTCCAACTGGTTTTATCAATGAATGGTGACACTACAAGTATCGGCATTGTATTATAGTCATGTAGCACATCTCTGAACCTTGATTTGTTGACTAAAGTAGCGGTTGAGCAACCAGTAGTTACAAGTAACTGTCGTAGTACGCGAACCTTTGCGGCAAAGTCACACCCACATTTGACTTATCGTCGTCAGCATGTGTTATTCCACAACCGGAAATAGCCTTTTAGTAATAAGTGCCACGCAGTCAAGTACTAGGCTTGAATTTCAATTAATCGTTAAAGTTTTATTGGTTGACAATAAAACTATTATAGAAATATGAGTGTTTGTATAAACTTAATATGTGACTCGATTAGTCAAGATATTTAAAGAAACATTGGTTTTCCTGAGGTATAGAATGGTGGATAATCACAAATCAACGTTATAACTTTATAATAAAATAAAAATCTGTTATTTCTTATGTGACCGGTGTAAGGCTATAGCTCACCACCTATTCCATAGTGACGTAAAGATAAATGGTGAGATGTGAAAGTGAAACGTGAGAGTGTACTGCAATCCTCTGCCTACCTCTTCGGGGATAAAAGGTGTGATTGTACATTTTTTATTACGCAATCATTGCTGAAACCGTAAAAATATTTTATCACCTAACAAAAAACCACAGCTAGTGTATAAAATATGCAAATTTACTTTTTGTGTTGCATTAGCACGTAATCAAGTACAAATCTGTCGCCTCGCGCCACCGCCATTTTCACGGTATGGCTACAAACTGATATGACCGCGAACATCAGTTGAAATTATCTCATGCATGCATGTTACTTCCCGAGTACACAACGGTTACGGATTTAGAAATATCTGTCGGAAAATTATATGATTCAATGAGCAGTTTTTAACCGATAATCGTAGGTCGATTAATTTTAAAATAATCGTAAAGAAGAGTTTCGCTCAAACTGTTTCGCTTGATTATTTATTATCAAAATTTCCATTCGGTGTAGTAAAATTTATTAGAATTGTTATTGTTTCAAGTGAAGAGAGCAACAAATAAGCAGATAGCACTCGGCAAGGCCGCTGTTGTCCACGGACGCCTGGACTCGATCTCCAAATGTGTGACAAGCGCATAAATCTCTAAGTAGTAGATAAATCTCTAAGGGCAAAACAATTATATTTTGTCAAAAAGGAGACTGCCTCGGTAATCGTGTTGGTTGCAAGCCCAGCTGCCGATCGGACGGTCTTGGGTTTAAATCCGTTTCGTGCACTACTGGATTTTCTTAACTTATATTGTGTAGTTGTGTCTGGAAATATACCCGTTGCATGACAGTAGAATCACTATCTATTCCATAGTGAGACGTAAACGTAACTGATGAAACGTGAGTTTGTACGGCATTCATCTGCCTACCTCTTCGGGGATGACAGGCGTGACGTTATCTATACAGAGCCGACAAACCGTTGTTTAATTTGTATAATAAAATTATTCACGCATTATCAACAGCTTACAGTACAGATTAACGTGTAATGAATTGTATCGGAACGTATTATGTTGGAATTATACTAATTCCCTATGAAATATATATATTTCGCCACAATTCCCCCGATTGCTTCCGCGCTGTGAAATAATTATTTGCCGCTGTGGGCTTCAACATGTGGAATGTTACATGTTATATATTTAACAATGCAAATGTAACATTTCGCCGGCAATCCCTGAAGAGGTTGGCAGCGTAGTACCGTACATCCCACCAGTTACGTTTGCGTCCCACTATAGAATAGGATGTGAACCTGTTCCCATATATAAAGCATAAATCCAGACTCTGAGCCACTACTAGGAATTTAAATGAAATATTGTAAGTTGAAAAATTCCCATAGTACCTACACCTGGGATTAGAAGCCCCGACCTCTCGATCGGCAGTCGCGCTCTCAATTACTCCACTGACGAGGCTGTTTAACATTTTACATAATGACAACTACTTCTGTCCTGTTACTCTCTTGTTACATTAATAGACGGTTTCACCAGCTTTATATTGTATTTAAGAAATATGTGCATATGTACTAGTTACTTTATCCTCTATCCTTTCAAAACATTCATACTCGCGCGCCGCTACAAGTAATAGAGACAAATTTGAAAAACTACGAACATACAGGGTGCGTTCGCGTTCCGCGACTTTACGGTTCCTTTACGGCGCGAGCGTTGTGAGCGTACGTCCTAGCGGAATGGATTGTGGAGCGTCAGCGGCGGTGCAGTGTCATACACATTTGACACTGACATATTGACGACTTTATGCTTTGACATTTCAAAATCACCTTAATTCTGACGGCGCTCACGACGGCCCACGTGTTGTAGTGGTCGTTGTGAGACCACGTGAGCGTGAGTCGTGACGTCATTAGCGACGTGTTCACCGCGACCAGAACCGCGGCCAAAAGAGTGTTCCGCTTGCTGCAAACCATTAGTGGAATGCAGCCACAATAAACAATAATGACATTGACATCAAATGACATTAACATGAAAAGTGTACATTATTCAGGCCTTTTGGCAGGTTCCTTAAATTTATTTTAAATCATGAATTCTGACTAAACTGACGTAGTTAAAACAAACAATAAATGGGTGTTTCATAATATAAAATATTTCTTCTACAATTAATAACGCAAATCTTTATTTGCAAATGGGTGCAGTCACATGAACGTTCGAAGTGTACAAATATTGAATCAAACAACAGGAATGTATACGTGACGTCTGAGACGAATGTACGAACGATACCGGCCATGATAAAAAAAATATATATAAACATATACCTTTTATACACATATTATTATGTGGGTATGTTAATTTCGATGATACGGAAAACCCCGCAATAATCAAACCAGATTCTTTGCGGAAAACGTTTCGTCGCAAGCCTACTGTACGTTTGATTAGATGCTATCCAAGTGACGCAAGTATGTACAACGCGCAGAAATCAACATGACACTCGCAAGGAATGCGATTCCCGTCCCGCCATACAATCTGATATGGCCTGGCTAATTTGTTCCTGACGTTCCCATGGTTTACGGGCAGCGGAACATCGGGTAACAAAAGCAGATGTGTATTGACCGGTATGTGCGGTATTGCGATGCGTTGAGATATAATGCGAACTTTATAAACGGAATTTTCAAAAGAAAACATTCTTGTTTTTTTGGTAAGAATAATATTGCACTTAATATCAATACAGTCACATTTATTACCAATATAATTTTGTCAGAGTACGGAATTCTTTTTTACCAGCATAATTTTGAGATTTTTTTTCCGTACTAATATTATCAGTTCCGATTCGTTTCCTAGCATTCTTCTTTTTGGGTAATTTAATTTAGCAAAAGCATAATTTACACATAGCGTTTTTCCTTAGCAAGCAATATTAGTGGCAAGCAATATATATGTTTTTTGAAAAAAAAAGCAATACAAACTTAATTTTGCTAAAGATTAATTATTTTTGCATTTAAAAGAACCTTGTTTGCTCAAAATGATTTTCTATCACACTTATGTTCATATACCAATACCGTGTGCATTTCGTGATGTGCGACTGCAATCCACGACGCGTGTCACCACCGGCAGACACGGCTTACGACTAACGCTCTTTCTCATTAGCCTAACCTGGACTACCCTACACTTCTTGTCACCCTGCAGATTACTTGTCGCCCTTGTCGCCCCCTTGTCGCGCCGTTGTCGCATCACGAACTAATCTGCCGAACTACAATATCCACAGTACCGATAGTACCAGATTATATGCGCATAAGCAATGTTCTCATTCTAAAATAAAATTAAAAATTTGAAAAAAATGTGAAAAAACTTTTTTTGCAGTTAGTACCTCGCTTGTACGTCATCGTAGCTAATGTTACCTTCTGCGTGTTATAGGTATGACTGTTGTCATAAACGGGGGCTTGGCGTGCTCTGTTATTCAACAAAGTATTTTAATGTATGCGTACATATCTTACAATATTAACACTCTTGCAGTAAATACAACTAGAAGTAGAGAAATATATTGTTAGAAATTTGCATCTTGTATATAAACATTTAAATGTTTTCCTTATAATATTTCACAAGTCATATAAGTATCCAAAAATGATGCAGTTCTGTGTAATAACAAAAGAAATAGTCCAATGGTATTAAACGTGACAAAATTAATCTCCAAGATTAGACTCCACAAGGAGTTTTCCGTAATTGGATCGTGATACCAACGGCTAAAGGCAGTGTTATATGGAGGCAACACGCGGGAGTAGCTTACATGTCGAACAAAGATAACAAAAGCTTTCATGTAGACAAGACTCTAGATGGTATATGGAGTACATAAGTACACATGGGGTACGTAAGATGGCCATAAGGGTGGAAGAACGAGATATTGGGGTTTGACTGATCTTTCCCTGCCTTCCAAGTGACCAGACCAGTTCCAAGTGGCGAGACCACAATTATGATCTGATAGATGATGATGAGAGATGGTTGCACATCGGACTTCGATTTATTAAGCGCAAATACTTATTATAAACTTTTATCTAGCTGTACCCGAATACATAAATTGTAAATTGAACTATGAATGATAATTATTGAGAAATAAATTATTTAAAATTTACTTCCGCTGTTCGAATGGGTAACTGGAAAAAAATTCTTAACTTCATTTTCTGTATACATATGTATATTTTCAAGGTACATTTGAATAATGGAATGGAATTTTTATTAATTCTGTTACTATTTTTGTAGTTTTCCTTAAGTGAAATTAATAAGACTGAATATTCACCAACACGATATCAATAAAAACGATGCTTTAGGATATAATAATATTATTATATGTTGTTTACCATACGAAAACGATATTTCATTAAAAGCATTCGATTTAACATCAAAGAAGAATGTTCTTCAGTAGTTTTAAAAACACACAATAATTAATTATTTTCAACACTTTTGTGAGATGGCTAGACCAATGTAAACATCGGTAGCTAAACGATGATAGACCGATGCAGATATACGCTGTAATGTCTGTTTACTACGGGATTAAATTTTAATGACACGCTCACTATACCATTGGGCTTGTGGACTATGACAACCCAATTAATATTTTATTACTTAATTAGGACAGAGTTATCCAAACCAAAGCATGTGACGATGGAGACAGGTCACCTATCAGGATGAAGGTCAGTCAGATAGAAAGCTTGCCCGCTAATCAGTACAGACGCTAAAACCGTCACGGTAGAATTGCAATGAGGGCATGTAGAAATGATATGATAACCTCACACCGTTAACCTTTGTTGTTATACCAAATAACATAGTCATTACTTGTGATGTTATAAATGCGATATGCGATAGTAAAGAATACCATTCACCTGTTTGACAGAGAGGAGAGTTTCACCGTCAGCCTCATGTATGATTGATTTTAAGAAGATTTTATTATGTCGTAAGCTACACATTTCAATCCTCGGTAACTTACTTATACTAAATAAACTTTTTAATAATAGTAACATTAATTCATTTCTACATAACATAAGCACAATAACATCTCTTTTATTAAGAATGAGGTCAATTGTAAAGGGTATTAAAAACGTTCCGTGGAATGGAATATTTCTGAAAATTTACAAATTCATTAATTCACGATTAACATTGCATTATGTTGTCGCTCAAATGTTTTTTTGATAAACTCGGCCAGGGCTAAATGTTGCAATATTATTATTATTGTGATGTCTCATTTGGTTTTGTTTTCCGTCAAACTAATGGCGGAAAATTCGGAAACCGATTTCATAATATAGGTATATGTTATACTAACTTGGTTCTATTCGCTATTTACCTTCGAAACTGACTTGCAAAAACAACATTCGTTTTCATATAATTATGTAATAAAAAAGTTATTTATTGTGTAATCAATTTATGCTGTGTTTGAATACAAAACAGAATAACTCAAATAAAATTCAATAAATTAAAGATAATTAAAAAAAACATCAAAGGAAGTAAATAGAATAATTAAAATTTAATTTAGTTTGGTATAATTTTTCGTTTTTCAATTAATTCGTTTCTCTTAACAACAATGTGAACAGGACATTATACTGTTACGTTCTGTCTGGGTCATTAAACCCGCATTGCTCCATAAAGTCGCGAGCACATTGTTCTCGGTACATTGTCCAACATTGACGGCACCACATCTATTTATTGGATTTTTTTAACATTGTCACTTTATGAAATTTACAAAATGTTAGCAATTATTCATCTGCTTGTTCCGTTTACGTATTTATTTTAACATTTTAGAATAAAATTCAATAAGTTACTTGAATGATAACGTGACCTAATATGATCGGCGTATTTTAGGTAGGTATATTCTTTGCCGGCCACTGCACTGATTTCTGATAAAAAATGTTATTATTTTTAAATGCACGAATTTAACATTCATATGTTTTTCGTAGGTCTCCGTCATGACCTCGAACAGATCCACATAAATAATACGAAAGAATACACAAGTTGCACCGCGGATAATTCCAAACTAATAGGAATATTCGAAACTAGTGTCCTGTCCGAGATTACTTAGTGATATCTTATTCGAAAATAAGTCAGTGAAGTACTTATAACAAGTTATAAATTCATATACCAAAAATTATGTTTCTAAAAATGTAAATAAATAGTAAATTGCCAGCGTGGCAAACTTGGCTTCGACCATTGCCAAATGAAAAGGACTCCCTTATCCAACGAGAGAACGATAAGGAGTATTAGTATTAATGTATGTATTAATTATAAAGTGAATATTTTACAATATTCATGAAGCACATGATTACATGATAGGTACTAATATTCTACAGTAATATTATTAAAATCTTCTTTCATAACACTCAATCTATAAAAGTTGCGAAAACGTAGGTTTGATCAACTTATCCGTTGGGATTTTCAAATCGATCTAAAGACCTTCGAATGATATTGACTATTATTATCGACCAATAGCAATCCAGCGCAGTAAATTGTAACAAAAGACCCATTCAATGATCGAATGTACCAACTTTGCTTGGGTTCAGAGACTGCTTGCGATCGGCTATAGCATAAGAATCTAGATCGTAATAAGGAATAACAATCATCGGTGTACAAGTGGATGGCTGCAGGAAAGTGACAGGACTGTCTGTCGGTTGCAAGGTCGACTAATGAACCAATCATACAAGTTGGCGGCGTTCGTTAGTCTGTTGGCATTAGTCGTTGCGTGTTGTGATTGGGTCGCGCGAGAGCTTCTGGACAAAATACGGTTCACAGATAAAATCAGTAGATATATCTCACATATACCTATCTACAAAGATACGAAATGTGTACAAATACTTTATGTGCTTAAAGTTATAGTGTGTTTTATTACTGAATATAGGAAATTCTTTAAAAGTGACATGACCGAGCGACGAGACGAGTCGAATGAACAGAAAAAACGAAAGAAATTAGATAAAAATAGACGAATAATCATTTGTACATTGCACTATTAGGAAATACTTCTAGAGAATGAAAACTAAATAATTGTTTAGTTTTTCAGACAAGTTCTACTCACAAATCGTTTTTGTACCAGACTAGTCGTTTCTCTACCCACATACAGCCGTCATCGAGTGCAATGTATTGGGACGGAAGCCAGTTTTATTAACACTTAGGCAACGTCGACCGAGGTTATTGATACAATTAGCAATTATTGTTATTGATACAATAGAAATCTGAGTTTGATAAATATCTGCCTTTCATTGTGTTCACTGTGATGATGCAATCAGTACAGACGAGAAGCTTTTTCAGTTTTTAGCTAGTCTTGAATGTAATAAAACTTTCGTTCAGTACTGTACATATCTATTGTAGACTTTAAGTTTAACTGTAGATAAGTATTTGATGGAGAATTCGGTCGAATAAGGTATATGTCGAATGGAAGATTTCTGTGCTGTCTGACGAAAAGCAGGAGCAAAGAGAGATAGCTAACGCAATAGTCAAATCCATGGCTAGAAAAGATCACAGCCACAGTGCAGTTAGCATTCATCATGTAACGCAGAACACCAATTTCTGGAGAGTACTGATTTCCAACGTTTTATTGTGCTTATCATTCTCAATCACGAAAATAAGTTAAACAAGAACACTTGTGAGTTCACGAAAGAGCAAAATACAAATGATAGAGAAGAAGAACTATAACAATTAGTCCCTCGCACAGGTTATTAAACGTAGCGAATGACATAGAACCTGTTTGTTATATTTTGTAACGAGTGAGTGATAACAATTTAATGGCAGGGTCAAACCTGCAGCATGATTAACGTTAAAAATGACTCATAGTACACATTTTTTGTTCTATGTTTTCATTTTAGTACTTAGTATGTTTTTATTTGAGAGGTAACGTGACATTTAAATCACTCATTAATTATTAAGATATAATAAGAACGGACTACAACAAAATAGGTATTATATTTGTACATGCTAATTTAAAGCCTTATCTTCTGTACAAGTATTTCGCTATCATCAACAGAATATTATGCGCCGGAGAATTTTTTAATTTTTCCATGATATAGCTTACTTTATTAGACTAGCTAGTATGACGACTTTGATGAACATAGAAGGGAAAAAGACGCTGAAGATTTTTAGAAGCAGCCTATCCCTATGGGCAATAAATGTGTCAATATATATTTATTTAAGTCTTTTCACTAAGACCTGATCTCAGAGAAACGATTACAGTTCCTACTTCAGTAAAATGATTTAATGATCTATTGATGACTGCTGGATAACAAGGCTTAAGACCTGGCTATATGGCGTTGACTAGTCCTAGTATAGAAATTAAATTTAACAGATAATTTTTGATAACAAAAGTCATGTATTTTTATCATACTATTTATTCATACCCCAATGCATGCGCCAGTGTTAACTCAGCCTTATGTTACATATGTGCGTTTTGCGCACGAAACGCTCTCATTTCATTCCTTAAAAAATATTGTGTGACTCACACGTGACACGTGGCGGTCAATCGTACATATGATAAATAAGGTACCAAGTTTAATTACATCCACAGAACAGATATCAATTAGAAATGTGATCAAAATAAATACTTGCAGGTAAAACCCGCGTGCGGTAATCTGTGGCTGTATCACTACACGTACGCTATATTTAGGGTATATAAAGTGCCAATTAAAAAGAAAGACAACTCGTAACATAACCCCGTACAATCCCTGATGGTATAGACAGAAGAGTATACACTCCGACGTTTCACAAGTTACGTTTACGTTCCACTACGGAATAAGTGGTGAGTTTATTGCATATATTAAGCATATTTTCAGGCTTCGACGCTCTACTAAAAATCCTTAGTTATTAATATCGAATAGTGCCTGACCTGCGATATGAACCCAGAGCCTCCTGATCTCGCAGTTACTTGGAACCAACACGAGCTACGAGACAGACAAAGATGGCCTAAGACTACTAGACAGTCAAACCCATTAGTCGTTCATCTACACTAATATTATAAAGAGGAAAACTTTGTTTGTTTGTTTGATTGTAATGAATAGGCTCAAAAACTACTAGATCGATTTTAAAAATTCTTTCACCTTTCGAAAGCTACATTATC
>DWEI01002408.1:0-14435 GCA_018245875.1 Mysoria ambigua | reverse complement strand
ATATTTTTTTACTGAGTTTGTACACTATATTAATTATTATAATAATTTTTATATACCTAATTTTAACGAGATTTTTTTCTGTCCGACCCATGTCAGTTAGGTGGGAAATATCAGAGCAAACGTAATAACACAAGGATTAAAGACACGCTGAAGTCTAATACTATATTCATAAACATATTTGGAGTTGAGAGACTGAAAATATATTTACAACTGCGTAACATTTAATACAGGTACCTGCTACCTAATTACAAACCGCTATGTAACATGAATAAATTGCAACACCTTCCTTCAACATTGTCATCTACAATTCATCTATCATATCATTGTTGGGAACCCATGTTGTAACAGAAACAAAAACTTAAAAAATAACAAAAACTTAAACCTTTAAGTTTAAGTTCACGCTGATAGAAATAAAGAGACTTTACGACTTAGAGAATGTCATATAGAACAATAGGACAGGTAAATTTGCTCGCTAGGATTATACGTGTTTTATCCACTCATGTAATGTTAAACTACATCATCAAGAATGTAATCCCCGAACAGGTAGGCAGAGGAGTGTAGCACACTCCCACTGTTCAATAAGTACTGAGCTTATTGTCATTGCCATACACCGGCCATATATTGTAATTATCCAGACTCCGAGCCACTACTAGACAATCTAAGTTATAAAAATTCAATAGTACCCTAGCCGGGGCTTGAACCTAGGATATCTCGATAGGCAGTCGCCCTCGCAACGAACAGAACCAATGAGGCTTTCAAATATAAAATATTAAAACTGAAAAAAAATCCTAAGAATACCGTCGAGTTTGTATACACATAACAAAGACATATTACATCCACGCTCATCTCATATTCATGAACACGTTAACCCTTAACCGTTGTCCACACTTTGTTGGTTTTAATGCCTCGAGAGAAAAGGGTTAGCACTTTGAGTCGGGATATTCCGAATTGCTTTAAACACCTCAAGGAGACCGGAAATAATCGTTTTTTTGTTTCAAAGTTCAATTGTGAAAGAAAACATATTATGGTTTTTCAAATCCACAATATGTTTTTAAATGTATGTTTAAAATATGTTTTAAATAGCCAATATATGTTTCAAAGCCATAATGTGTTAATATTTTATTTTTATTTAATCGAATGAAAGATAACCATAAGAGCCTTGTTACGTTGGTGGGGTTGCAAGCAACTGTTCATCGAGAGGTAGTCAGTTCGAATTCCGAGTCAGGTACGTAAACGTAACTGGTGAAACGTGGTGTACACCACTTCTCTGTCTACCTCCTTGGAGATCACAGGCGTGATGTAGCGTTACAGTTTTTGACAGTCGCATTCAGTATTTTTACCATTAGCCAATTTAAAATCATTATACAAATACAAAATATGGCTTGACGATTGAAAATGCGTCAATAGTTTATACAACAATGAAGCTATAGAATTGGGTTTCACATTCTGTACATCTAGAAAACAAACTATGCATATGCGCCACCGAATTACATAAGTATTCTTTTGTCTGCCTAACAGGATGGATTAAAACGACCGTGACAATACCCCGCTTAGTGCTTCGAACTAATTTGCATTCAATGCTGCTTGCAATTTGTTTCGTTCCCGAAAAATGTTGTTAATGAACATTATAGGTAATGAAAATATATTAAATTCAATGAATTTATAGATTGACTGAAGACTTTATATTCTGTTCACTCCCTAACGATCATTTCACTTGTTCATCGTATAGATAATATCCATTAAAACATACAACTTTGGCGTCAAAAACAGAATACATTCAGAATTCACATTGTATGGTAATTATAGCGAATTGGAGTAGTATCAACTACTAGCTATATATATTTTTAAAGATTTATGTTAAAAATTATAAAATTTAGCAATGACAACCTAGTGACTAATGATATTAACAACTCAACAGTTTGTCACATAACGGCAGAGTAATAAATATAAAAAAAAAATTATTTAACGCGGATACATTTTATTTCATCTGTAGGTATTATATGTTAGAAGCCGAAGAAAAAACGATTTATTTTTTCGTCTATACCTTCAGGATAAAACGGTTAAAGCGGTTTCAAACATTTGCCTATTTTTAAGGTAGGTAAATGACGTTCCCTCCAGACGACTAAGCACTTCAAGGATTCACTATGACATTAAAAGACTTACTGTATGTACTTTACAAAATTCCAAATTATAATATTGTTATTATTTTTATTACATCGTGGTCATAATAGACAAGGCAAAAAAATATTATTTAACCTGTATTCAATTTTAAAAAAGGATTTATCTTAAACGTCAAAGCAACCACCACAATTAATATTTAAATATCTATAATACGTTATACAACAAACTCATAATAACAGCACATTACGACAAAACCTCTGTAATTTGTAATCATCGCGAACAGATGATGCGGTGACCCGCTAATAATTCTGCGCTGATTCAACACAGGAATGTGCAATTATAATACACAGATGCATGCTGAACTGACTTGGAGCGATTTATGGTGGCCATATTGGATTGTTGACAGCTCGGTGACAGATGGCGCGATTACGACTATGATAATTTGGCGGGCAAATCAGTCATCGCGTAACATACGATGCTTGTGTAGAATTATCATTTTAATTGTGTTATCTCCTTACCTATGTTTTTTTGTACATTGAAAGCCGTGTCTGTAATGGTACTCGTGTGGATGAAGACTCAAGTATTTCATCCACCTCAAATGTCACTTAATAGTGAATTTGGTCCTGATTTTCATGAACGGATATGTAAAGACCGATTATAGCTTACTTCTCTAAAATAAAGGAACTCTTATAACAAGCAGCAGGATTATAAGAAACGAAAGTTCGAGGCATGGCCTATCTCTTAGTAATAATACGACATAGGCACTCATCGCCAACACTATCCTAACACGCCTCACTTCTAATTTTAATTACATATTATCTTTTCTACATGAATATCAAAACCTAAGATACTTGATGTCCATAGGTAAAACATAAGGAAATTTAAAATGTTTATTAACCTTTGTAATAAGTACATATGAACAATATCAGGTGTAAAATTCTACGTTTGCATGTGAATTACGAAACGTAATCGGTTGCAATAACACATAATTGTTCCATCAGGTAATGGGGTTTCAGTCAGCTGAACCTGAATTCGCTATTACAATGTCACATTACTCTGTCACGAGTAATTTATTATGCATAACAGATTGCCCTGCAAATGGTATAATCTGTCTATTAAAAGGTTACTTACATTATCACGCCAATTCCTTTACGAAGTAGGCAGAGAGCAAATACCAAATTGTCATTGGATGCTCTCTTACTACGCTATGAAAGACTTGGTGTGATGAAATAAAATTTAAAATTACGTTTCGATAATGGGCTCTTGAATAATAATTGACCATAAAGAAATAACAAGACTCGCTGAAACTATAAGCCATACCGGACCAGTAGAAGAAGCGAAAGAGAACATGTCCCCCTAGTTAATATAAAGATCAGCTACTACTACTCAAACATAACTTCACGCCTGTAATCCCCGAAAGGGTAGGCAGCGGAATGCAGAACATTCCCACGATTCACTAGTTAAGTTTATGTCCCACTATGGAATAGGTGGTGAGCATATTGCCAAGCATCGGGTACATATCCAGATACTACAAGCTTAATATATATAATGATTCTTACTTTACGCATATGTATACTCAGCATCAAGACAATTCGAATTTTGGCCAAAATAATAATATTATTCATACTATTTATTGAACATAATACGGCAATAATGTAAATATAATGAAATAATATGGCTATAATGTAAATATAATACGGCTATAATGTAAATATAAATGAAGACAAGTATTTACCACACAACATCAACTCAAAACAAACGATCAATTAAATTCTTAATAACTTGGCAAACCACGACGTCGCATATTATAGTTTTTATTGTAAAACGAATAAGACGCAAAATTGTTTATGTCGCGAGCCACTGTTATCTGCAATCAGCGAGCTGTCAGAAATTCGTGTCACTGTCTACATAAAGTGCGCTCGACGCAGTCGGGGCCGTACGTTAAGATTTCAACGGCGATTTGTCGACGACCGATGTAAGTGCCCGTGCAGGTGGTGCAAGCATATTTGTGAAATGTTAGCACTATTTCCATAGGGCTGTCACAATTGTGTTCTATATTTGTCGATTGGTGTGTTTATTTGGATTTCGTTAAAAATATATTACGCCCGAACATTATCAAAGAGACAAATGTATTAAAAGGTTTTCATGATTCCATTACATACTTTTTGACATGAATCTCAATAATTCTCAGTACACTTTGAATTATTATTACCTCGGACATAAATACACAATATGTAATCTGATACATGAACTTACATATATAAGATTAACTGAATTAATTGCAGCACGACATAACAATCGTAGAAACAGTGTGCTAAAGTAGCTATTGAATATTCGATTTTAACTTTTATTTCAACTAAAATGTCATTGTACAACCCTATGGTGCGGGCACTCGCACTTCCAGCGCTCTAGACGTGATAAATTGCATCACAGACCGCTTCATTGCACGCCCGCAGCACCAGCGATAACGATGTTACTGTATGGAACACGATACGAAAACTGCGGACTACAGTAAACACGTGTTAATAACGAACTTCAGGTTAAACGGAAGTCTATATAAGGTTTTTTATTGTTTCGTTGTGGCCAATATTTTTGCTATGTCGTTTTATTAAATATAATCTTGTATCATCAGTACACGAAATATTCCAACAAAATATTCGATCCTCAAACCACATTCAAGTAAGAGAATTATGGACAAAATCCCTCCAAGTGATACCTATCCTGCAGCTGGCTGGCATAGGCTGATCATGCCAACCCTATTTTTTTAATATTGTTACGCTAGATCCCTTCCTAGGTAAGCACAAAGTACTGAATGCCATGGATCTGTATCCTTATCTACATATCTCAAACAATTTACTGTGGACATTTTCTATCACTTATGCAACTGACAAAACTTGAGATGATATTACACTCCTCTACTTACCTCTTTCAAGATTACAGGCGTAATTTTACGTTTTATTTTACATTCTTATCAGTTCCATCACACAACAACTTCAAAATTTCTCATTGCAACATCAGTGAGTGTCAGACCTATTTAGTATTATATATCTTACCTCGTTGTCGGAATCCATTCATAAAAATTATCAATTTTATCTTCAAGAATTAATACAACCGTGAGAAATTATAACTGTACACTGATAGTCTTGTAACTGCAGAAAGTAATTTAAATTTTAGATGTATGAATAGAATTAGACATGTATTAAGTTTCATCAATGCTCAACAATATTTTGCTATTTTAGACACCAATTATGAAAATATTTAATCCAAACAAAATCAGTCAAAACAACTGTGTTTCCAGTTATAAAGTGAAAGTTTGATGACAATATTTTTTTTTGGGGGAGTCAGAAGCCTCCTAAACCGGCGTGCATGTATCAAAAGAGTGATGAATGTGGAGGAGGCGCGGCAGGTCTGTAAGGATAGAGATATTTGGCACTCCGTGCACTCTGCCTAGCCCGTAAGGGACCCGGCGCGAAGGTATGTATGTATGTATGTATTTTTTTTCGGGAATCATTGAGAAGAAAAAACAAAAAATAATAATAAATTATATATAAATCTAATTTTCATTGAATACAATCTTTTTACCCTGGAACGGTAAAATGCCTGACTGGCGTTTCTTAGCTTCCCATGATGGATGCAGTTTTTCTGGTTCTGATCCTTCAATATTTCTTTTACCTTCATGTCTGTTATATTTATTATTACCTCTGTTACCAAAATCATTAGATTTATTTTGTCTTTGTCGAGATTCTTGTCTCTCATAGCCATTAGATTTAAACATTTTGATATTATCTTTACTATTATTATTATCAAACTTACTAAATTTATTGTTATCAATTTCAGGTCTAAAGTCATCTCTCCTTGTCTTCGCTTTAGGAATATGTCCAAACATAACTGCTCTCCTATATTTCCGATTACCTTGTCTATGTACTTCTTTGATTTCGTCAGGCTGCCTTGGTTCTGCTAAGGTCATGTAATTCTCTCCTGTAGCGGTAATAAAAAATGGATCTACTACCTTATTCTCTTGTAGTGTTACTTCAGGTATTTCCTTGTTAAACTTCTTTGTTAAAATCTTTTCATTCAAATTCTTGTTTTTGTGGTTATCCTTATTCTTGTCAGCAATTTTTTTCTTATTATTGCCTGCATTTATTCCCAAATTTTTGCTGTTTGAATTATTAGTAGTAACAATTATATTATCAGGTAAACTAGGAGAAATTTTGACAAAAGTCCCACCACTACCACCATCATCAAACTTATCATTTGGTTCTACTTCATAATCCGAATCATTTGATTCCTTGGTATCATGAACAGCTTTTTTATTATGTTCATTTAATAAATTCTTGACATTTGTTTTTAAGTTACTACTTTCACTACTTTCGTCTTCACATGATTCATGTCCGCCATCAGAGTTTTCATTGTCGTCTGTGCACAGATCACTTCCATCATCGTCTTGGTCATCCTCCTCATTAGATGATTGAGAATCTCTCTCAGATTCATGGTCTTCAACTTGACTTATATTCATGTTAATATCCTCAACATCCCAATCACCTTCCGTCTGTACAGGTCCACTTTGCTGTTTGTTTTTATTTTTGTTCTTCTGTTTTTCTCTCTCCTCTTTTTTAAGCTTTCTTCTTTCTTGGCGGGACATTAGTAAATCTTTTATGGGTATGTTTGAGAATCTCTCTCTTATTAATTTATATTTATCTTGCAGTGCCTTATGGAGAAGTAGCCTTGCACATGCTTTATCGTTATCAACTGCTGGTCTATTTAAATATTCATTTAACTGCCCTTTGTGAGTTACTATGAACCTGGCAATGTCTCGGGGCTTTATTTTCTGTAATACACATTGACAATAATTATTAGGTTGATAAATGGATATAAAAAAGAATAAAGCATAAGTTAAATCAAATTCTGTTTACTATACTTTATCATACTATGGCTATTATGGAACAGTGTAATATGAACACTATTTTATAATAGTAACATACTAAGAGTTTAAATCCCCAATGAGACCCAAAACATGCCCATTCAATACACATGCATGTATTTTCATACAATTTATGAAAATAGACATCTTAAAGTGTCAGTACTGTTTGAATTACTGAAAATTACTGTGCCATCTTAATACCTTTATAAGTAAAACTTCTTTCACTGCGGACTCGGCTTTCTTATTGTATTTAGATTTCAGTTTTTCAGGAGCCTTTTTCTCTGTCAACGTTTTCGCTTTTCTTGTAAGCTTGTGTATGATTTGTATCTTTGCTTGGTTCAACTTCTTTTTGAGTAAAATTACCTGAAATTTTAATTACAAACAAATCTATAAGAATATTGGTATGAATGTTATCATTGTTTCTTTCGATCCGATATTCTTTCAGTATCACAGTTACTTCATAGAACATTAAGTAACTACTGACATGTGTAACTTATATTAAGTGCTTACCTCTTTGAGAATTACAGGCATTATTTTACATTAACTACCTTATTAATCAAAAAATTGTAGTAAGTGACTTAATTCGATTGTAGGGCTAGTGGTAAATTTATAAGACACTTTGGTGTGTTAGGGAATATTTTTTAGCTGTAGGTTCCAATTTAATAAATTCATTGCTTCAAGCATTGTTAGCCATTTTCCGAATGAATTTTTAAACATTGATTCATTTGCAGTGACAGCTATATAACTTATAACAGTGGAATATACCTGATGTCACTTTTAAGTTACATATAAAATTGGTTGAACCTACATCCACTATCTTATATGAAAAATGGATCCTTGTGAGTTTTCATTCTAGACATTGAAAAGCCTATTTTATTTAATAATTATGGAGAGCATTAGATATTTATATTCCATCTACCTATGTTTCATTACTACAAATTCACATTCTTTAATCTTTTACATACAAAATAAACAAATTTGCTACGCCAACTTTGCAAATTTACAGTGACAAATAAGTCACAACTTTAAAATTACATCAGTTAGTAACATCCAATCACCCCATACATATATTACCCATTACCTCATACATATGATATTTTTCATAATCCTGGATTTATATAGAATAGACCATTTACCTCATTATTAAATGCTTGTTTCACTGCTCCGACTTCCATTTTTAATAAATAAAATTAACACACTCCTAAAAATATGGAAATTAAGGTTATGAAATTTTGGGTATATTTAACATGACTATAACGCAATTCAAATAAATGGACACGATACTTTTGAATAGACTTATACCCCCAGTTTTATAAATAATTAATGATAAAGATAAAATATGAAGAACTATATTTAAAATTACTAGAACATTACATGCCTTCAAAAATTGTCATCTTGGCTCTTGTCAAACTCTTATCTAACGTCAATGTCATCATGCTTAATTTTTATTTTTATTTGCAAAGCAAAAGTATATGCTATAAAGCATTATATTGAAAATAATAATGCAAATAATTTAATGAACATAAATGAAATGAAATCAATATTTAGAAGTCTAAAAATTTTGAATTATATATTACACTCACACATACAATTTTTGAAAATAATAATAATGCAAATAATTTAATGAACATAAATGAATTGAAATCAATTTGTAGAAGTCCAAAAATTTTAAATGATATATTACACTCACACATTCAATTTTTCATCCTAATAAAATAACAATTTGTATGAATTCCATCAGCTACATCTTTTCTTATGATAATTGAATGTTTGAGCCTAAAACAAGCCTTAATTCATTAAAAAGTTGAAAAATTGTCTGTGGTGTATAACTATCATGAGCATGACACATATCAAACCTAAAAAACAACTCTTTTTGGCAGAACTGTCAATCCGAAAAGTATGTTATGGAGTTTTGTACTTAAAATTATTAGTTGAATCCGAATATATTGTGCGGATAAAATATTGCAATTAGTTTAATTGTGATTAAAGTGAACACATTTGCTGTTTATTTTGTGCCCTTCTTTTAAGTGCTTATTATTTTCAGCATGGCTCCCCGGTTTGAGATCGCCGTTGGTCTTCGAAAAGGCCACAAAACTACAAAGATATCCGCTGGTAAAAAAGGAATTGCCGACAAAACCGTCAAAATTAGGCCAGCCAGGCTTAAGGGTGTAAGTCTATATATTTTGTGTTATTACAAGCCATTTTCCAATCTCCGTTAGTGTTTCAAATTTCCAATCTTCGAAAATACAAGTGAAATAGACTAACAGATATAAAGAAATAAACACTACTCATCCAAGTTCATTGAGCGAATATAAGTTGCATAAGCTGAGTTACATTTAAATTTTAATGGAAGATGTCATTCAATTTTGTATTTGCTTGTTTTAACTTGGTAGATTTTAATAATTTGTACAGTAAACAGAGCCCTCACATGCGGCTTTGTGATAAATTGAAATTATATTTTGCTTCAAATTTAATATTTGCCTCATAATATAAATAAATATTTTATATATTATTGGTTTTATTTCATTTTCGACAAACACATTTGTCTCGCTAGTTGGGCCAGAGATTTGTAAACGTTGAGAGCGGAAGTGAGATTCAAATTCAATTCCCACCAAGTTTGTAAAGTAGTTGTCATGAGTGATTGTGTTACTTTTATTTGGAGTGTACAATTATTGATTGGTGTGTACTTAGAAATGTATATGTGAAGTTTATCAAATGGCTATCTAGTTTATGGTTTGAATGTCAATTATTGCACTCAAGGTAATAATTTTACTATGTATGCTATAATTTTCAATTTCAGCTTCAAACCAAGCACTCCAAGTTTGTCCGAGATTTGGTCCGTGAGGTTGTCGGCCATGCCCAGTATGAGAAGAGGGCTATGGAATTGCTGAAGGTGAATATCTCTTACATTAATTTATATTGCATCAAAAAGAAGCATTTACCTTAGTATAGAGTCCATAGTCTGTATACAACTGTGAAATATCTTATTACTTTCCGAAATTGCTTCAGTATGAATGTATGTAGAATTAATGAGTAACATGGATAACAAATGCTTTTTATAGATTTAATAGCATTTGTACATTGGTTATGCCCTCTGATTGATCACATACAACAAAATTAGTCATTAGACTATGGCTGTTCTCTTGATACCAAAAGTATAATGGTTTGTTTTAAATATTTATTTCCAGTAATGTAGTCAGAGCTCTTCTGTATATGTGCCTGTAGTGCGAACACAGAAACTATTTATTGTTAAATTTAAATCCTATAATAGTAATAGAGGTTTGTAAACTTATTGAAATTGACTTACCAATTGTCCTCTTGGTGTCAAATCAGTTTTCATACTAACTCATTCCCTTGTATTGAAAAGTATTGCTGACCTCTAATTAATTATATTCAGAATTTTTTATTGTAGTCCCAATGGCTATTTTGAGGTGCAACATAACAACATGGATACTATGTAAAACTATATGATTGTCAACAAAAATTTCAGGTGTCGAAGGACAAGCGTGCACTGAAGTTCTTGAAGCGTCGCCTGGGCACACACATCCGCGCCAAGAGGAAGCGTGAGGAGATGAGCAATGTCCTGACACAGATGAGGAAGGCCGCGGCACAGGCTCATCACGCTCACCACTAAGTGTACAATAAATTATTAAGATCTATATGTTGTCTTATTTACAAGCTCTCTTATTTACCATTTCCTCTATTATTTCAGTGGCTGTTGTGCATTATTAATAGTTTGTCTATTAAATTATGTCAGGCATTATCAGGACTTATCACAAGGTAGATTAAAACTTATCAGCATCAAGTTTAATTTGCTCTTGTTCATTGGTATGACATTTTCGCTGATAATGAAAAAAATAAATTATGATTCTTCTGAAGTAATGCTCTCTCCCCAACAGCAAACCTGAATAGGACAACTAGTTTTCACAAGCAATTTAATTCCCATGTTATAGATATAAATATAGTTTGAAAACTTTCTAAAGACAGTAAAGTTTAAAAGTAGGTAGCTTTTTGTTCTTACGATTGTAAAGACGTGCAACAACGCAACCATATTAATAATGGTCTGGTACTTCAGTAAGAAGGGTCTACTATTAGTAAATTTAACAAAAACTAGAGCTGATCAAAGTATTTGTCGCCGCTGGGTGCCGGATCAGGAATTGGACTCTAATTAAGATAACAATAGCAAGTCAAAAGTTAACTTTTATTAAAATTTAATAGTAAAAAAACTGAATTTATTGTTAATGTCTAAATCCTTATAGAATACCAGTCATTACACGTATAGCGCGTCCTCTTGGGTTATTATAACGCAATTTAACATATCAAAATTATCATGAAACAATGCATTTTATAATGTACGTAATAAACGTAAACAAGTTGCGTAATATTGTCCTACAAACGGAATGTCATAGGTACTGACGTATACAAAATTTATCTATGTATACAAATAACGTTGGATATATTTTGTACAAAATATATACATTGACTGCGATGTTCTATCGGGGGTCTCAGGCAGAGTTCGGAGGCTATCTGTTTGCGCCAAGTATATTAGTCAAATATAATATTGCGTAAAGTGCCTATTTGTTTTTGGGTTTTGTTGAATATAAGACTCCGTAAGTAAAACTTTAATGAAAGTAACTTTCTGATACTGCCATTACGTCGTAAAATCAACTTGTCATTTTGTCGACACAAAATGCTTGCGTGATGCATATACATGGATAGGTATATAGAACTCATCTATATAGAGCGTTATTATTTTAAGTGCATATAGAGATAACATACCTACCTCAAGGCTGTAGGATGTGATGATATAAATTTGACCGTATTTCTCAATACAGGGATAAGCTAAATTGACTAACAAGTCGTCATTGGCGTAATTCTAGAATTCTTCGCCTTTTGTACTCTATTTTAAATAACCCAACCTCTCCATCCTACCTCAAACACTATTTTCATTATCGGTAAATTAATCAAAATAGAGTACTTCGCTCTTCTGAGAATTTAAAAATGGATATACCATCTATCAGCACCTGTTTCTAACACTACTCTTTTACAGTTCCGGCTACACTACTCTGGAACGCCCTGACGGTTGAAATCAGAAAAGCTACTACTAAGGGTTCATTCAAGAGATTAGTCCGAAAACATTATTTAAAACATTAAAGTTTACATTTACATACGTAGTTTATTTTGTATATATGTATAATATTATTTTATATGTGTGTAATTGTACATGTGCATGTAAGTACATGTATGTATCTATATATTTATGTATATGTGTATTTATATATATTTCTGTAAATATATTAAAATATTACCAATGGCTTTGTTGTGCCTACCGCATACTCTCACTATAACCCTGGGTTGATTGGTAGAGAATGCCACTAGGTATTAAGTCCGCCCTTTGTAACCTTACAATAAGTACAAGTAAACAATACATAATAAATAAATAAATAAATGGATGTTACATCTGAAACAACATATAAGTACTTTGAATTTTGCCGTATAGAATACACAACTTTACGATGGGCAGCATTTACATATAGAAGTCAAATTAAATACGCGTCAATGTTCTTATATAGGTTTAAATTTAAATGCACTACATGTATGCGATCCACTTACAAATCGCGCCATAATAAAACAGTATTTACTGCAATCAACGTAATCTACTTAAAAAATAATTGCTCCTTAATAATAATTTACTACTAAAGCGTAGTAAAACATTATTCATTCGAAATTATGTTAACTTAGTAAAGAGCTATTTATTTTCGTTTACGGTTTTCTTTAACCATAGATAAGATATTAAAATGTTAAGCAATAAAAGAGAACTATAAAACTATAGCTGTTTCACTCTCACTACTGTTCAGGCTCATAAAACCTTCTTTAATAATTATCAACTTCTGCATATTTCAATAGTTCAATATTTCAATGAAATATACTTATTTAGGAAGAACGCTAGCCACGTGCGGTTTTTCAGACATCAGCAGGTACGCCTTAAAATACCTTATGGAAATTTCTTGAACGTATTATTTTCCCCATTAAACAAACCTGGATAGCGTAGCAGGGCTCGAACTTCAGGGCTCTGGCGTAGATACTGCAATTCAAAGAGTAAGCTACGATTGCTTACCACACTGAAAATAACGGCACATTAATACTTTACTAGTTACTCAAATATTCGTTGTTTTTTTTTATTCTTTTGCTTTATCTGTATTATAAAACTACTTTGTTCCGACCGTTACCTATACAGACTTCGTCGTAATGTGTTAAACTGTTGCCAAATCTTACTTAACGTCTGTTACAGTTTTCCCGCACTTTTTGAATGCAGTTTTATAAGTTTACGCCAACATAACAATTTATCAACATTTATCATAATCATTTAATAAGCATCTGACCAACACGACACAGTTTAAATAGCCTACGAGTTAACTAGCATCTGTAACGACAGTGGCACAAATCGAAGCATTAAATTGAAATCCTGTAATTCATTTTAAGAATATAATGCGATAGAACGCTCAGTCCAGATTCCACAGCGAAAACGCCAATGCATATCCACATATTTTACCACAAAGATATGAAGGGATTTTCTTGAGGTGCATTCACAATTATCCGCTTACATAAATGTGCAACGTTTATATTAATAAAGCAGATAAGCGATACTCGTGTCGTACGAACGCGTTATTACGCGGGAAAAAAATCCAACTGAAGTTTGCTTGCTAATTATCAACGTTATTTTAAACAGACGACGCATTATTTGAAAGGCGCTGTTCTATAAAACTGCTATGGGGAAACGTGCTGCATCCCGACGTTTATTTTATCATCTTTTATCACAATCAGTAACCAGTGATAATGTGTCGGAGGTGTGAAACTAACAATAGACATGTGTTATCTGCTCTCACATAAACCTCTTTCAGGTTGATGGATATCGTTTGGAATTTTGTTGTAGAGAAAAGTGATAAAAAATCCATCTAAATTAAGAAAATTTTCATCTTTCGAGTGAAGATAGGTAACCGTAAACTAATAAAGTAGCAAACGTTGGTAGTAGTAATTTAAATATCTAGTTGACAACAATCACTTTTATTTTTCTGTCCTTGAACTAATGTCCGATTATATTGCTCAATCGATTCTGCCAAGTTATAGTTTCTTAGTATTCTTATGTAACCTACATATTTATTCAGTCTTTAAAATATTTCAACTGCAATGACGAACTTCGATTGGGACCCAAAAAATATGTATGTTTTCTAGTGACGGTCTTCTATAAAGTGATTATAATACCTCTGTTTTAAACAATTATAAGTGTTGATTGAAAAATAATAGAATATAATATTTGGAATAGGCCAAATATTGGCTGATGGGAGAGTCAGAAGCCTCCGAAACCGGCGTGCATGTATGAAAAGAGTTATGA
>DWEI01002407.1:0-14435 GCA_018245875.1 Mysoria ambigua | reverse complement strand
GCAGGGGGGATAGTATATTAGTATAGTAATAATTAGTATTAGGATAGTAATAAGTAGCTGGAAGTGGTATGAACGTGCGTGTTGGGCGGGCGGCGTGCGCAGATCTACCCGGTGAGCCAGGCCAACGCGCGGCAGCGCGCGGGCCGCGCCGGGCGCACGGGCCCGGGCAAGGCCTTCTGCCTGTACACGCAGCGGCAGTTCACGCACGAGCTGCTGGCCGCCACCGTGCCCGAGATCCAGCGCACCAACCTCGCCAACACCGTGCTGCTGCTCAAGTCGCTGGGCGTCGAGGACCTGCTCGCCTTCCACTTCATGGACCCGCCGCCGCAGGTGACTGTGCACTTTACAAGTTCGTCGGTTCTCCGTCGGAGATGTTCCCTCGCTTATTACCGGTATAGCCTTCCAAGTGTCGACCAATACTGCAATATCGACTTTAGTTATCGATGTTACTCTCCAGAACTCTAACACCTAAGATTCTTCTCCTTCTCAAATGGCGTTGTCACATTGCCTTTGTTTCACTTGACCTGTGCACCTCCCCGCGCAGGACACCATCCTCAACTCCATGTACCAGCTGTGGATCCTGGGCGCGCTGGACGGCACGGGCGCGCTCACGCCGCTGGGCCGGCAGATGGCGGAGTTCCCGCTGGACCCGCCGCAGTGCCACATGCTCATCGTGTCCGCGGAGATGGGCTGCAGCGCCGAGGTGCTCATCATTGGTAAGTGTTCGTGTAAATATTACTTCTTACGAAATAATGTAACATATCGCCCGTAATCCTGCAGCATGTGGGCCAAAAATGTGTAGCACACTCCGTCTTTAGGCTCCGAGCAATAAAATCTAAGTTTAAAATTCCAATAACAGTAATAGTAGGGTGTGCAGCTTCCTTCACGATGTTTACCTTCAATGTTGTAGCAAATGATATAACCGTAAAACGCGTAGTTTTGTAGGAGATGCCGGTCAAGATTTCAATCCAGGACCACTGGAATTAAAGGCTGGATATCGAACCGTTACGCTGTCACTGTTCAATATGGTATCATCATCGTCATATTGTAGTCCGCTCCCCCCCCCCTCTCCCCGCAGTGTCCATGCTGTCGGTGCCGTCGGTGTTCTACCGGCCCGCGGGCCGCGAGGACGAGGCGGACGGCGTCAAGGAGAAGTTCCAGGTGCCGGAGTCCGACCACCTCACGCTGCTGCACCTCTACAACCAGTGGAAGGCCAACAAGTGAGTAGCGCGGCCCACGTCCTTGCCCGAACAGCATTTCACTTTATAATGCATACAAACATTATTGGGCTCATATTACTTGTAGTAAATAGCATATTTTTGCACGATTATTTCCTTTTTTTTAACTTATTCAAATATTTTTAGGTTAACGTTAGTAGAGTCTAATTTTCCATTAATTTGTGATGCTCTGTGAATATGTGTGTCATAATCGACAAACATTTTCTTACAATTTAATTACTATTAAAAGTGACCAATTCAATGATAATATCCTCAATCCATGGTTAGACATAGGCCTTCCATAAGTTATTCCATGAGGCCATAAGTTGGGTATGGATGAAAATGAATATTATTTTCTTCTCTGTAGCATCTTCACTGCTAAAGGGCCGTGCGTGCCAGTTTTTTCAACTTCACTCGGTTTTCCGCTTCTCTTGGGAATATTCTGCTTGCGATGCGTTCGATAACGACGACTGCCAACACTTGCGTGCCGGCAGCTACTCCACGATGTGGTGCACGGAGCACTTCGTGCACGCGAAGGCCATGCGCAAGGTGCGCGAGGTGCGGCAGCAGCTCAAGGACATCCTGCAGCAGCAGCGCCTGCCGCTGCTGTCGTGCGGCACGCACTGGGACACCGTGCGCAAGTGCATCTGCTCAGGTGTCCATTCATGTTTACTATAGGTTATCTCTATTCAATTCGTCGTAGATCACCGGCAAAAACTCAAAGAGGCTGACTCATACAATAAGTTCGACTTTGATCTTCTTATGATTTGTCGTATGTAAATACCATAAATAATAATAATAACATTACGGTAGAACGTTTAGAATAATAAACAGTGTGATGATAATGTGGCTTAACGCGTGTCGCGCACGACGCGCCGGCGCGCAGCGTACTTCCAGCAGGCGGCGCGGCTGAAGGGCATCGGCGAGTACGTGAACTGCCGCACGGGCATGCCGTGCCACCTGCACCCCACGTCGGCGCTGTTCGGGCTGGGCAGCTCGCCCGACTACGTGGTGTACCACGAGCTCATGATGACCACCAAGGAGTACATGCACTGCGTCACCGCCGTGGACGGCCGCTGGCTGGCCGAGCTCGGGCCCATGTTCTTCTCCGTCAAGGAGACCGGCAAGTGAGTGTCGCCCTCCGCGGCGCGCTGGTAGCTAGCTTCGGGCGGGCCCGCATCGGGGGCACGATGCGTGCCGAAAAATATCGAGTCAATAAGCAACAAAAGCGGGTCAGAAAGTAATCTCTGACCAGTCTAGCGCTCTGACATCGGAGGTGTTAACACACAATTCGACCGCGTGGGCACCGCCGCAGTGCGTCGCTGCTCCGGCGCCGGTGGCTGCGGGAAAGTCGCGACACGATAAGAGTAATCTCGGGGGTCCAGTAACAGAACTATACGTGATATACGTACTATGTGTATTTGCTAGCAGCAACTCTCTCTTTTTCCTATGAATCTCCCGTGGTACGTTACGTAGCTAAGCCGTACTATTTAATGAAGGCTAGTTATTGAGGACAATAATTTGATGTGCTAAACATGCCTAGATCAAATATAAGCAAGTATCGACATTACTAAAATATCCGCCTACTAATATTTAACAGTTCTCGAAACTTCTACCGACTATTCTTTATTGGAAATAAAAAATTGAACGGCCCGTTTGTCTTTAATAGCAATGTTTATAGTCTGCCGTTTTAATGCAACTGTTAGGGTCTATTTTTATCCCGTTGTCGTATTATTGTCTTATCTATGACCTGCGAGCTGCGTCAGAAAAACAATCTGGTCCTACGCTTCCTCATTCATATGTCCATACTGGCCTTCTTCAAGAGCAGCTTTGTAGATCGTATTAAGGAATTTTTCTTACGTAAATTATTCCTCAACTTAGCAAGCGATTTATAACCTCTTAGTGTGTCACCGACTGGTCAGTAACCTGTGTGCGCAGGACCAACCGCGACAAGCGCAAGGAGGCGGCCGTGCACCTGCAGCGCATGGAGCAGGAGATGGAGCGCGCCGAGCGCCAGCTGCAGGCCGCGCGCCGCAGCCGCGAGCCGTCGCCCGCGCCGCCGCGCGCCACGCCGCGCCGCACGCCGCAGCGCCTCGGCCTCTAGCCCGCTTGGCTCGTCGGATCGAAACAATTACGTTGCTTGCGCAACGTTATATTTTTGTATCAAATTACGCGTTTCAATTCGCAATAAGGTTTACATCCGCTAGAGAAGTAATGCGCATAGTTTGTAAGCCATGTTATTAAATTATCGTTTGTTTACCACATTGTATGTAAAAATGAAAATGTAAATCACTTAATTACTTACATTTTCTGACTTGTAATAAATGACATTAATATTGTAATGTTTTTTATTGAAAAAAAAAACACAGAGACCTTATTAGTATTTGCAACATCTGTAATAAGATATTGCAATAACATAAAAAACGTCGGAACAACATCAGGAAGTGTTGCGATGCAACGAAGTTTATCCATAGGAGATTGAAATAAATAAATCAAAAATTTCAACGACCTTTTATTTTATTATAATATTTATGGTATAACAAACATAATAACCTGAATAAGTATGAATAAGAAGCCTTACGGCAGTAAAATAAGGACCTAATACTATAGAAAGGACTATCGGAGAGATGAGGGTAGAGGATAGAGGGTAGGTGAGGCGACAAAATATCAGGCATTTTAAAGCTAAGAAAAAGAGTATATTAGGAATATACAAACTGTTCACATGGCAACACTCGTCTGTAGCTAATCAACACTATAGCTCTAATTTTTCCTAAAAACACTTCGCGTTGTGTCAACAAAAAAATGTGAACAAAAATTTGTTCGGATATAAAAATATACAAAGTATGGTGATAATGATACTGATTTCTGATAAACCTCCAATAATCAAATAATTCTAATAAAAGAACATGTCGCTAAATTGGTAGCATTATATCATTGTTTATTTAAAGTTACACTTCGCAGTGAATACAACAGAATCGACTTACACACGTCACTTTAACACGGTCCAATGAATTTATTGAATATATATGGATGTAATAAAATAAATATTTTTTTCTGTGCAAGGATAGAAAAAATACACTTTAAACCATGCGACGCCACCACATTTCTGACACAGATATTAAGTAACAAATTTCTATAGTTTTTTTTAATAGACAAATATGAAAAAAAAATTATTGCACATATCAGACACTGCACGGACGATATCATTCAGAACGTGTCTTATCTAACGTGTGCTGGTATTCTAACATATTCACACTAATTTAAAATTCCGATTAACAGTCGATGCATTTTGTTCATAACTATACAAATTGTGCGCACTTTAAAAATTATGTAGACATCTACCCGTTAATTTTTATGTCGACGATATGAAGACCACGTCTTGATCAAGATCGTGACGTCACCACGTCAAGATTTGTCATAAGCATACTCGAATGGAAGGATGGAAGTTTACAATGAGATCTACTAAATTTAACACTAGAGAAAATATGCAATACGTACTTATTTTCAGATTATACACTACTTCACAATGTCTATAGCTGTCTGATTTCTACACAACAAAAGGGTCATTTTCATTCATTTCTCTAACCCTTTGTATGTACGTACTCGTGATGTAACGAATGTCACTCTTTGAACATTCACGGGTACAAATATCTGCTACCGACATTCGCGAATGCAAATATGTATTAAATTTTTGATAGAAAACATCATTAGTCATAATTAATACATACCAATCTGACCAGTTATTCATTATAATATTATTATAACATTCTATATTAGTTGACAATAAGTACGTATCGCATCATGACTATTAGTTATAAAGAATATACGCAATTAATTAAGAGAAGAAAAATCTAAGGAAACAATTACGAAAAAAAATCCTTAAAAATATGTAAACATCCAATCGGTAGTAAAATTAACACAATCTTAAGCTAAAACTCCTTTTTAAAACCCACTTTCGTGATAAATCTTTCGAGACACATGAACGACGTATATTTAAAATATTCCAATTACTACCGAACGATATTGCCAATATTCAACTGTCATTCTACCTTTACAGATACAACCAATGTAAATTAAGCATCGTTTTAAATGAATGGTGCTTATATGAACCTGGGAACCGATTACACTTTTTACGCACTATAAGAATGGCTTAAATAACCTAAATTTATTTCTGTTTTAGTACGTAAATATTTATATAGCAAAAGCAGAAAAGTTTTGTAACATCGACAACCCTAGTTTAACTACCTATTCGCTAATTCCTCTTCGACATCAGCGGAGGTTTCAGAACTTCTCAAGACTAAGTAAGCGTTACTTTAATTACCATAAAAAATGAATATTGACAATCACGTTTGACAGCTTTTGTGATCTACAGAGTAGTGCTCTATATGAAACTGTATTCATAGTCGTTACTTGCAGCCCTAACTGATGTTTATTCTGTCTCGCTCCCTTCAGCATATTCGACACATGTTAGAAAGGAACTAAACATATCAAGTAATGTCACGCAGTGAAGCGACTATGAATAAATGTCACTATTATTCGGGGAACTATTAATATAACTTACAAAATACAAATCTCTATTAACTATAAAAATATATGATTTATATAATACACAAACATATAATATAACAAGTGTAACAAACTACACTCAAATCGAAATGAAATTTTAATAAATATTAACATTCATAATATATTATATGAAAATTTAAATGAATTAAATGTATATAGACAATATCACGTGCAAACCTTAGGGTACACGAATACATTCAATTGTCACTTGAAATCAATTGAAACTCAGGTTAGTTTAATTTCGTACTTCGCTACTTCTAATCACTCCGATACAAGCATTGTCGATCTGGCCGAAACTGCACATACTGGACCCGCGAGCCCACGACCAGACAGTCCACACACGCTGGCAGCCCTGCAGCCCGCCAGCGCGGCCCGGCGCGTGACGTCACACAGGCCCCGTCACGCGCCGCTGTCGCACTGTCGGACGCGCGACGCCGCGTCGTCTCGTGCGCGCTGCCGTCACCTCGCAAAAACATCTGACACCGATTTCACTCTATTGTAAACATTTATTACAATTCTGAATTATCACAAGCCTCTTTTTAACGCGACTTCTTAAAATGTTTCGTTTAATTACTTGCCGCTATGATGAGCTACCAATTTAAAGCTTAGATGTAGAAAGATTTAGAGAAAAATCGCCATCTAATTGTCATCAGAACTCAAAACCTTCACAAAACTATCGAGGTGTGTACGGCCCTTAATAATATTAAAACCAATGACGGCAAACTGTTTTAGGGCTAGGATTGCCAAAGGTGTACATAGTTTGTATATAATATTTCAAATGTATGCAACAAGTTACATGCCGATAAAGAAAAGTATAGGACGCGACAATAATTTATCAACTTGCCGAATTAATAAATAGTTGTATGAGCATTGAGCAAAATATATGATTATATTTTTAAATAAACAATTATTAGAAAAATTAAATATTGTTTGGCAACACTGAAATCATTGCAAAGGTATCCCTCACTTTGTGAAGCATATGAACTGATCAAATGAAGGTCCCTTGCAACCGATGCAATTTTATACTATATTTTCAAGCTTCTGAAAAATATTAAAATCAGCCGAAATATGTTGGCCACCCTGTTTGGGACGGCCAGTCCGCACACAAGCTCTCCGACAGCTACTCGTCGCCGGCCGACACCTGAGGGGCGGTGCCTTCGGAGACCTACACATGGAAGAGTTACTGAGCTGTTTACTGCTCAATGCGCTATCAGGCCTTACACGACGTTAACAATCATAAAGACGATGTTAATGGCTATATGTAACCATACAGTTGATACCCTGTTTTTACTGATATCACTGTACGAGGGTCCATTGATGGAGATGACCTCAAAATGGTTTCAAATTCAAGCCCCGGTACAACTCTGTGGATTTTAGAATTACTCTATATTTTCTTCGAATTATTCTATCGTTTTTTTTATTACATATCAATGTATATTAGACCTTATTAGTAATCTAGCATTCTAACACAGATTACAACAAAGCAAAAATAATTCCTCTTCACAAGCAACAAAATCCATTATCCACTTACTTTTATACCAACAGTACTGCACTATTTCTATGCACCAATTATTAGCAAACACCTCCAGGGGCATGTTTAAAATATGCCTACATTATAATTAAACTTCATGAACTGCTATTCTATAATGAGGAGAGATGGAGGCAATTCAGAAGACATTTATCCAAAGACCAATTCAAATAAACCTCACTCTCCCATTGAACATTCATCTGCTTTTCTTAACTATACAATTTAATAGACTATTTGATAGTCTCGCTATATTAAGTGTCCTAATGAGGCAGTGCAATATTTCTATTAATATATTGCTTTTAATCAATTCAAATTCTTATACAATAGATATATTTTTGCCTATTCAAAAACTGGTACGACTTGACTCTGTTTTGCATGTGCTGCCAATTGGATTAATCTACTTTGGTGAAGTTTAGTTTTTATTACTACTAAGATTTGGATGTGTACGTGTTTGTTAGTAGCATTTATCAGATTTATAAACCCCAGCAATAAAATTTACTGAATTAATATCTTTTGATTGAATTTAAGTAGACACAAAAAGCACTGTCCCGTCATGCAAATATACTACTAAAACAGATATATTTTGAAACATTAGTTTTAAATGTTCAATGACTTACATTTCAGTGTTTATTAGATAATAGAATATGTATAGGCAACTGAGTATGGAATCATTTCTTTTTTTCAAATTTAAACTATTACGTAGTCAATCACAGATTTGCTTAGACTTATTTGCTTGTTATATTTATAAGGTTTCGTTGGCAAACTTTTCAATAACATAATAAAATAAATTCTATTGATACTATGATTGATTCTTAACAAAAAAAATGGTTACATATTATCAATTACATTAATTAAACTTCCAATAGTATGAATTATTTTTTGTATACAATTTAAGTTTCATATAATGACATAAAAAATAAAATTCACTTTCAAAAGAATAATAAAGTAACAGACTGAGTTTTGGTTCGTGTTCACAAACCCGACAGTCCACCGTTCTGAACGGTTCAAGCGTCGTGTGTACATGGCGACGGATTCAGGTTGCTATTTAAATGTCGATAACATTAACACGTTATAGGGTTGTTCAAATGACCGTGTTGTTCCGGGTCGCCGTTGTCTGAAGGCGTTTCAGGTTTATGGAAGTGATGTTGGAACCCAGTGCGAGCCGAGCCCCGCGCGGTCGGCAGCGCGGTCAACAGCGCGATCAGCAGCGCGGTCGGCCGCGCGGTCAGCAGCGCGGTCGGCCGTGCGGTCAGCAGTGCGGTCAACAGCGCGGTCAGCAGAGCGGCGCGCGCAGGCCGCGCTTCTCCAGGTAGCGGCGGCGCGCGTCGGCCACCATCTGCGCCTTGCGCTGCTGGAAGCCGAGCTCGCGCTCGCGCGCGCTGCGCGGGAACGTGCCGCTGGGCGCCGGCGTCACGTACTTGGGCTGCGACGTGCCGGGCGCGGGCTCCGGCGACGGCTCGGCCTCCGCCGTGTACGGCGTCATGCCCTCCAAGAAGTTCGTAATCGTTAAATCCACGCTTCGGGTCGTCGCTGAAAGACAACAACAATATTAATCAAATAAGGATCCAAACAATTTACTTTTCTGTTTTATATTTGTAGGAAATAAACCTTTCAATCGGTTCCTCTTGTGTTTTACTTTCTTTAACTAAAATATAAAGTAAGAATGCAAACGTCCCGCAACTCCGAAAAGATTAAGAAATTAAAAACAAAGAAAAGCAATAATGAGAACGATAACACAAAATAAGGAATTATAAAATAACAAATAGGAAAATGAAAAACAAGATATTAAGTAACTGTAGACCACAATATCTTCAAAGTTTGTGGACTTTGTACCAGTGAAATTTATTGAATGAGACAGTAATGGCCAGTTACCCAGGTCCTTCACGATGTCCTTGATGGGCACCCTGGGCAGTACCTCCTTGACCTGGCGCGCCAGCCGCACGAGCTCGGGCGCCGCCTCGCGCCGCGGCGCGCCGGGCCCGCGGTTCAGCTCCTCCCACTTGTATTCGGTTACTTCGACCTAAGCATGAGCGTAAAAATTGTATATGCTGTTTGACTATGGAAATAATTTATAAAAAAAATCCTTTTAGAAAATATATTTGAAAGTAACAAAAACACAACTTAGATAAAATCAAATATAATGCTCTTCCTTACAATTAAAAAGTTAAATCTGTAGATGGAATGGACCATAATGCAAGGAAAATGCAGAAAAAAACTATGATCCCTTATGAATTCCAAGTAACAGCGCCAATTTCGAAGGACTAGACATGTTTCAACAGACATGACTAAAGTTATAAACGTGACTAAAGTTCTACTTTACAAAACTCCTTAAAGATTCTTTTGAAAAGGACATTGTGACCATGACGACGTGTCCGCCAGTGCACGTCCAGCTGTAGACGCAGCGCACAGCCCAGTCACCTGCAGGGCGTCGGCGACGGCCCGGCGCAGGCGGTCGCCGAACGCGGCGTCGGCGTCCTCGCCGCGCTGCTCGGCGGGCAGCACGCGCAGCGTGAACACGGTGGCCGGCGTCCACAGGAACCACAGCGCGTCCGACCACGGGAACGCGCTCCTGCAGTCCGACGGCCGGTGCACGGTCACGTTGGTGAACAGACGCTCCACGCCTGCAAATACATTTGATCAGATCAAATGAAGTTTGACGATGTCACTAATGTTTATTAAACAGATGATAATACCTACAATACAATATGTACGTCATACAAAGTAGAATTTTTAAATGCAGGTACAAGAAACTCGGCTACAATCCATAATATTAAATCTTGCCGTTTCTCCTTTAATAACTATCTTATTGGTGTTTAAATTGTGCTATTGTCTGTTGGCGTGGCGTCAGTTTGAAGAGAGCAAAACTTAGACCCACCAACTAAAATTACCATCAAATCTAATGTGTATGGGAAACAACATATAAATAAAATATTCATAGTATTCAGATACAAATTTCTTTCAACCGCAATTACAGATCAAAAGTTTTACAAGATGATATGCTTAAAATAAAATAATTGGATTGGATAATTTAATGGAATATATAAAAATATGTTACTTCCCCATAAGGCTCTAAATTTATGGAGTTAATTCCCCTTACTGATAGCCACAGGCTGTACCCTATTCCCCAGTTGAAAAGGCCAATCTGTGAACTTGAGGAGTCCTTTGCCATTTGTCGGTCCACCTTCTGGCTGCAGGAGCACTGGCTTGCTCGGACACTCCGCAAAATGCTGCCTGTAATAATAGCCATAGCTTATTCCCATTTACATGTGTTCTCAAAAAAGTTACATAAAGTATTTAAATTTTTAACAACTCATTAAAATAAATATCATGACATTGAATATAGAAAAGAAACAAAACAAAATAACATACTTTCTAGCAAACTGCGCGACATTTTTTATTCCCAGGGTAGACGCAAAAAATGGCGGCACCTTCCATTTTCTCAACTGTCGACAAATTAAACATTTAAATCTTCATAATTGAGATCTTATTCACTTCGCAAACGTATTTAAACTACTTTATGTAGATCTAACCCAAACATCACCATAACTCAAGGTCCTGTGTTTAATATCAAGAACATTTATTAAATAAAAACAGATAATGAACAGAAACATGCAAGGTGACACAGTAATATGGCCACGGTGGCGATATCACCTCGTACTGTGTAACACAGTTGTACTGAACTAGCCCCAACCACATGGTGGTTTATTTATAAGAGTATTTTTTTAACAGTCAAAAGGTGATGATTACCATTTCAATTGTATACCTACTACTAATTATTCCCATTCTGACAATGATATGAATCCGTTGTTTGGTTTTTATTATGTGGTTGCTGTTTACTTGCTCGAATCATTTAATCAAACACTCACACTAATGGTACCCAGAACATGTGAAGCTGCTAAGGAATCCAGACACGACACATAGTTAGCGACCAGAACGCTGCAACGTTGGTCTCTGCTGCCCTTTACTTTCACGTACACTCCTGTTAAAGGAACCGCAGAAAAATATTAAAGGAGACAATATTGTTTACAAAAATGGAGCCTGAAAAGAACTGAATCATATTGAAATAATGCAAATATAATTATTATTACGTAACATCACAACTTTAATCGTCATAGAGGTAGGAGGAGGAGAATAGTACACTCCCTAGTTTCATCAGTTACATTTATATACCACTAGATGTACCAAGAGGTTTCACAATTTATTTTGGAGGAATTTAGGTAAACTATTTGCATATAGTTCATTAAAAAGTTACTTCCAGATACATTGTGTTATTTTTGAAATTTTAGTATTACACTAAAATTATGATAAAAAAAAAAGTGTTCTTATATTGTTGTAAAGCAGATATAACTGAACATGATACACTTGTTTTCGCTATATTCTATTGATATCCCAGGGTGATCCCTGGGTTCATAATTTGAAATAGTAAATGAAGGTACAATGACAAAAATATGACGAGCAATGTTGGAACATGAAAATCAAAGTAAACTTGTCACAGTTCAACATTGCGTTAAGAATTTAAAATTAGCATAATGATTCATCTGATACCTAGTGAGTAGGCGATTTACAAAGGTATCTACCGTTCTTGGATAAAATCTAAGTATTTATCTATTTGACATTTCATTGTATTTTGTACAAAAAATAAGTATCTAAAAATGCATCTTAGACCCAACTGTAAATAAATACATTTAACAAAAGAAACAGTGTTTGGTCACTTATTAGCTAATTGCATAAAAGCTGTGTTGTTCCAATAAACACTGGTACCAGTTAAAAAGCTTTATCCCAAGATACATTTTATAGATATATTAATAATAGGATACACATTGTACACACTACTTTACAATTTAGAACATAACTGTCTATGATGTGACGTTGTCATAGTTATTATATATTATTGTCATAGTTACTAGGCTTAAATAAGACAAATGATTCCCATTTCCTTTGAAGCGACAAAAACTAAAGGATATTTATAACATCCTGTTACAATTGACTTGCATGAAATCCGACCTACTAGAACCATTAATCATAAATTTGTGTATTTGAATTTGTTTTCAGAAACACAGAAGCACAGAATTCTGCCATTAACAAAAGAAAATTTTGTTTAATATATCCAATGTATATTTTGAAATAATTACAATGTATGTTAAAAAGCTTAGTTTCACAACAGAGTGACAATATATTGCAAGAACACTTGCTGGAAAATACAGTGTATTAAGCAACTAGACAGATTGATGTCTGTGCAGGCACAGCTTAATGCACTTCCTATCTGTGGGCAGCAGCCTGGATGGTCTGAAAAGCTGTACTTTCGAATACCTAACCTACATAACCAGGATGGGATTTATGGGCATAACATCTTAGGGGTGTCCTATGTCCAACTGTGCATAGCAATAGGCTGATGATGAGGATGATTAAAAAGCACTGTCATATCCAATGGACATTCCTTAAATTGTTCAGCATCATAAAAATGAAAATAAATAAAATCAAAGTTACCTCTGTGGAATTATATGAAAGAACAAATAGAAAGATAAAGATGTCTTTCATCTCCACAGATATAAAGCATTTATTTGGTTGTTTAAACAGTCTGTGCAATAATAGGGAAGTAATGTAAAACAACCCCAGAATCTGTCATTTCTTATAATATCTTCACTACACATGAGCCAAATCTTAAAAAAAAACCAATGAAAATATCCTGCTATTGAGCAAATAACTAGAATAGAAATATAATTGTCAACCATTATCAATTGACAATTATTATTAATTATTTTCACATATATTTCCATTCCTTTAGGCAGTAACGAGTTTACAAATAACAATACAAGTTCTTTAATAGAACATAAATATGAAAGTATATAGCAATTCATTTGGAACGAACGATGGACGTTACAATGTAGCTAATAAGTGTTATTTGGTATTTTCTATTTACGTTTTGCAACAGCCTACTGACTCTTTCAAGTACTGTTTCTAAATCTAATTAATACGTTTTACTCACCAAATGTCCAGCAGGCGAGAGTCGACAGAACTTGCCTCACTGCCGATTTATTCGGTAATATTATAGATGCGATCCATAAAACTAACGCCAGTACAGTCCGAAATGCCATTAGTATTAAACCAAATGGTAAGTACAATAGAAACTGCAACACATTTTCACCACAAAACCTGCAACATAATGACAATATTCGCGTCACAATAATTTCGAACAGTATTGTTACCAAATACTTGTATCGAAACTTGCACACAAACTTTCCCTAGATTTTTGTGGATTACCTGTCGTCGTTGATCAATTTGTCCACTGTTACAACCATTGCTTCTCAGTTCACTTTCAAAAATGATACTTCTTTATAAATAACATGAGCTACGATATTGGATAATTTATTAAAGTGCGATTATCTGTACAGGAAAATTGCGATTTGTGACCCTACGTAGGTACGTATCCAATCTTGGTGTTGCCATCATCAATTTGTATGGTTTAAATGAAATGCAATCAAAAATCCAATAATTCTAATAATGACAGCTTAAAAAATCTGAAATAATAATTAGTATTGTTTTTATTAAACAGAATACAATTGAACCAAAATTTAAATTTGCGTATATAATTGATACAGCTAGAAAGTGCATAAAATATCTTGTCATCATAACATCACGCCTATAATTCCCGAAGAGTCAGACAGAGAAGTACAGTACCCTCACATTTCACCTGTCGCCCTTTTCTTTAATTTTATGGAGTAAGTGATTATCCTATTATATTACAAAATACTGTAAAAATCATAACTGACGCCTATAATCCCCGAAAGGGTCGGCAGAGGAATGCAGAACATTCCCACGATTCACCAGTTACGTTTACGTGCCAGTATGGAATAGGTGGTGAGCCTATTGCCATGCATCGGGTACATATCCAGACTCCGAACCACTACTACTAAATTAGAACATTTTTGTAGTGTTCGACCGATCGGAATCGAACCCGGAATTGAACCCGGAACCTTCCGATCGGCAGTCGCACTTGCAATCAACACGACTAACGAGGCAGTCAATATATAATAATAAATTATATTATAAATTTCTAATAGAATTCTGGTAGTGGTTCGGAGTCTGGATATGTGCCCGATGCATGGCAATAGACTCACCACCTA
>DWEI01002406.1:0-14436 GCA_018245875.1 Mysoria ambigua | reverse complement strand
ACCCGGGAATCGAACCCGGGACCTCTCGATCGGCAGTCGCATCTGCAACCAACACGACCAACGAGGCAGTTTTTTTAAAATAAGTTTGAAAATTTTTAATATACAATAATATCAATCAAATTCTTACTTTACCTTGGCCTGACTAGCGTCATTGTCGACGGAGACAATGTTCGGGAACACGGGAAACTTGGGCACCTCGGGCTCGGGCGCCATGCTCACGTTATTATTGTTCTTATTAAACAGCAGTAGTGGCTCCTCGCTCGTTGTTTCAGGGAAGTTCTTGCCTGAAGACATTCGTAGGGTAACACGTTACAAAAGTTTAAATTTGCGTAACGGCATAAGGCCAACTTTCTGACTCTTATGACTCATTGAAAAGATTATTAAAGGATTAAAATGCTGTTTATTGCGTGTAAAATATTTTCCGACTGAGACAATTTGAGCATAGATTAAAAAAAGCCTTGAATTGGCGAAAATGAAGCAATCCTAAAAGGCGAAGAGATATGTAGTGTATAGCTCGAGGTCAGGCTATCAAATTACTGTTGTTCCTAATTCAATTTTGTATCCTTATTTATGTTCAAATAATGAATTTGTGTCAAAGACGGTTGTTACGTCACTTATATTTGTCGAATGGCCATGACTGCTGTTTTAGAATGTATGAAGCTTCACACGCTCAAGTCTATCGTTCTCAATGCTCACCCAGTGTATTATCATCGATTTCCGATAACAGTAACCTGTCCTTGTACAGAAGAATCTGTGACTCGGCGACCACGCTCGTCTGCTCGCAGATGTACGTCTGCAGCAGATCGTACTTTTCCTCGGGCTTCAAAAATACCTGGACCAACAAACACATTGTGTTAAACTAGGCCACAGTTAGTGGTGTTCAGATGATGGGCAGACGCATGGCCGTGGTTGACCAAATCGGTCATAGGCTGGCAGACGGGGCCTTATACCTCGGGTATAATGATAAAACCATTAGCAGAGGAAACCTAGTTATCGGGCGTGGGTACTGCACCGTTTTTAGTACGTGCGATGCCCGATGCGTGGCGCGTATTAATTACTTCAATGAAATGTTCAGACATACTACTAAATCAGCGCGTGTAGAAGTGATAACTACTATAATATGGAGACATTTTCAATATTATTATGTCGACTGACATTTTTGAATCATTTTTCATTTCGCGTCCGTCCATTCATCGCAAGGACATGCGATATATTTTAATGCGGCGCAACGTAAGGAATTTTTGGAATATAATTAGATATGTATAAATTTAAACTCTGTATCAATATTTTATGAAACCACTGTTAAATCTTGAGTTTAAATATACCTAATATTTACTTAACTGTTTTGGTGATACCTAGCAAACAATGAATGTTACATTGATCGATATAAGTCCATTAGATTTTTTGCCCCATTTATACTTCGCCGTTTTGAACACGACGCATGCCAACACCGCTCATTATCTCGTAAGCGGAGCGCGTGATTTCGCCAGAGCCAGCGTTTATTGTTCCGCAACCGGGGAACGAAATCCGGTTTCAATTTAATATGTCCGTTGTAAGAACATTCGGTTTGTTTAAGACTGTTTGCATATTATTTAAATGAAATAAGACAAAGGCTTCAGATTATAATTATGGTATAAGCTGTATGATCCGATCATTGTTACTATTTTTATATTGATTTAATATCATTACCTATTGGTACAATTTTACAGTTTTTTGTGCCGCAACTTCACCACAAATTCAAAATCAGTTCAGTGTTTAAATTAAACATGACTAAATTCATTTTTTTGATTTAAACTTGGTCTAATAGTTACTGACCCCGGTTTGGTCAGTGACCCTAGTTTGCTGAACAGGCGGTCATAGGTTTGATTCCCACTATAGAATAAAAATGTTTGTAATTTGTATCTGTACCTGGGTATCACATTAGCTTAATAAATATGCACCTACCAAGCTATATATATAAAATTATTCTGTACATTTATATGTCGCGGAAGTCGTTTTAAATATTGAGTCTTGAATATTGAGTAGTCTTAAATATCTTTAAAAATTTGTGTCAGTAGATTAGATGTGGTAGATGGCTCATACTGTTTTTACAAAATTATTAATACTGAATAAATTGTCACAAATAGCCCCACTGCTAGTCATATGTGAGGTTGGTTGCAGACATTTGTGTATAGTACCACCACCAAAAGTACTGTCATCCTGTTAAAATTCACAAACCTTTATACTAGCTGCTTTGTTGACATGAAAAACATAAACTGGCTTGGTGGAGGTAGCAGTTTGCACTTCAGAGAAGAACCTGTCGAAAGTCCATATCCTGTGGGGGTCTACTTCCAGAAGTCCTGCCAGAAGTGGAGTCACTAGCTTCCGAAGGCCCACACTCAGTTGGCAGTGGGAAGGCAGCTCCCGTGTCCACTCTATAGGTCCATTTTCTGTACTTTGTGTGCCCTGGATTGGTAAACGACGATCATAATTATTAATTTTAAAAGTCTTTGTGGTTATAAACAGGACGAAATTAAGTGAAACTTTGGATCAAATTTAAGTAGTTCAATGTTCCATGATGTGATATAAAACATAAATAGTGAATTATTACAGTGTAATAGTTACACTCTTCTGCTTCTGCCTATTCTATAAATAAAATACAGGTGTGATGTTGTACATATCTTTAGAGTAAGTAGCTAATTTAATTTTGTAAATGAGATTGCAATACATTCAGAATTCAATCCTGTCTCCTAGCTACTACTATTGACTTTAAGTTTGCAAAATTTAATAATACCTGTCCCAGGATATGAACCTAGGATCTCTATCAGTAGTCACACTTGCAACGACTCCAACCAAGAGGTAATCAATTTCTTATAAATACTTACAGAGATAACACCTGAAGCTTTTTTTGTTGTTATATAATACATGGTTTCTTTGTTTCTTCTGCCACCATATGGTCGGAATGGCAGCTGGCCAGTAGCCACATGGTATAATGTGACTCCAATGGACCACAGATCTACTGTTGCTCCAAAACTTTTGCCAACAGGTTTTCTCAATACAGCTCGTTCATACATATCTGGATGGAGGTATTCCTCTGTGCCATATAAGGAAACAAATTGCTCCTCTTCTTGTAGCTCTCTGGCTGCTCCAAAATCTGTTAGCTTATAAGTAGTTGTTCCATCTTCATTGATAAACTTCATTATATTGCCAGGCTTTAAATCTCTGTGCACAAGGTTGTTGTCTCGCAAATGTTTCATGCCTGCTGTTAAATGTTCAAGAACTAAAAGGAATTCATGCTCCTGTAAACCATAAGTATTCTCAGGATCATCCAAAATGTTAAACAGGCTGCCTCCTGTGCATAGCTCCATTACTATGACTTTGCCTCTACCCTCCTGTTCTTCCTCGATGGCGAGAAGCTTTACGATGTTCTCGTGCTTTACCTTCTTGAGCACTTCGAATTCTCGCATCTGTACGTCATGTGGCCTCATGTGGCTAAGCTGGTTGAAAGTCTTGACTGCTACTGGTTCGCCGTTGTTCTTATTAACTCCTTGAAACACTGCCCCCGTGGCTCCTTTCCCTAATACACTCGTCGTACACCACACGTAGTTTTCAGACCCGCGGAGAAACGACATTGTTAACTTCTTGCTAATTTTAATTAATTAACTTTTTATTTTACCTTTACCCAACACTAGGAAAATTTAAACAAAACATATAGGTCACCAATTTAGCTTACTTAACTTAACTAATTTACTATTTTTTCTAGAGCACTATTCCATTATTAAGAAACAATTTTTAGTTACTTCATTTACTGCCGTATTGTATACAATCACTTCTCTACGTTTATTGTGTCAAAAAGTATGTCATGTCTCACAGACGTTATCATTTTCTGACATAAAAACGTTTCGTGTTGTAGTTCACCTAGGCAAAGAAAGGATATTTATTTTACGTCGCAGTGATTTATTTTTAAATATTGCTATGACGCTCCTGAAAAGCTATGTATAATAAGATTTGCCAACGCTTATTCGGGCTTATAAAGAAAAAGTTTTTTGATGATAACCTACCGTAATTAATGAATAGCGTATCTTGGCCGAAATAACGAATGCTCAGCCCATAAAAGTTATCGGTTGTCAAGATCGTCATTGAAGTTTAACACATACTTCTGTCTCAGTAACTCAGAACGCTATTAATCACAATTATTATTTCATTTTACGTACGATATAATTATGGTACAAAAGAATTATTAAATTTTATTGTGGTATACTATGCAACGAATGTATTTAAGAAAATAAATACAGACCAAGACGTTGACTTCCCCGCGAATGTAAAAAGTCTACTCTTGTAGACATTCATTAGCTTCGTGTGATTTGGGAATAAGTTCCGTCGCACATCTAACATTTAAGTCAACACAATTTAACATGTAAGTAAACGTATGCTATATCCAGCTACATATAATGTCTTTATTACGTAATAGAAAAGTATGGTCTTAATATACTCGTTACTTTTCCCTATTTAAATTACTAACCCATACTGTTAATACTGTAATCGATAATCATTGAATTTTAACTAAGTTTCCATTTATCGCTTGTGTATTTAATATTCTTATTATTATTAATTTCCTCTTATTCCTTTATCAATAAACATGGTTACAGGTCATCAAAACATTCAGTAAGCAGATACAGAGAGGAATCCAGCAGACACTCAGTAGAAAGTCGAAAAGAGGAGAGAACTAGATCCAGAGATCATAGTAGAAGGAGCAGATCCAAGTCATTAAAACGAAAGAATAGATCTAAGAGCAGAGAGAAAAAAACATCAAAGAAAGACCCTAAGCATAAAAAGAGTAAAAAGAAAAAGAAAAGTCGCAGCTCTTCCAGTAGCAGCAATAGCAGCAGTGACAGTGATGAGGAAGAACTGAAACTACTGCAGAGGCTGGAAACTGAGAGGCTTAGGTTAAAAGAGGAGAAGAAGAAACAGAAGGAGCTGTTGAAGGCTAATGAGACACCAGAGGAGAAAAGGTGAGAATGTATTATCAATATACTATAATTGAAATTTTTGTATGTTAAAAACAGGAAGTTTAGTGTAAAATAACCATTATATTAAGTCAATGGCTCACTTTCACTTAAAAAAAAATATAAATATGTCACTGTTTCTAGTGTATTGTTCAAATACCTTGTCTTTTGATGTATATTTTTGGCACACACTTAAAGTAGAATCTAAATGGGAAGTGATGTTTTACCTCCAAAAATATACATTAAATGTGCTTCATTCTTAGACTTAATGTTCTACCAGTTTACATGTCAAAATACATCATTGGAATTGTAATGTGACATCACACCTGTAATCTCTGAAAAGGCAGTCAAAAGAATGTAATTCACTCCCATATTTCACCACTTATGTTCCAATATTCCAATGATTATGTAGTAATCATCATTATGTTCCAATCATTGAGTAGGTGGTGAGCCTATTGCCACACACCAGCTAGGATCTGAATCATTGCTAGAAATTATAAACATAAATTTAAATAAATCACAGTATGCACCTCTTTACAAATGTGTGCTTTAAATTTAAGTATCATTTGCTATAATGGTGAAGGAAAACATTGTGAGGAAATCTGGACATCTTTGAGTTCTCAAAAAAATGTTCTCTAAGGTGTGTAAAGTCTGGCAAACCACACTTAGCCAGTGTGGCAGACTATGGCCTCAGCCCTGACATTGTGAGAGACCCAGTTGCCAACAATGAAACAATAAAAGGGTTGATAAAGTAAAAGATGATTTATATATATTTTGCCTGTACATTATGTACCTTACTATGCCATTGATGAGGCTTGAGGCCTGGTTACAAATAAATGCTCTAACTTTCAACACATAGCAACTTTGGCTGTGTGAGAACCTGTGTTGTACAATTCCTAAAATTTTCTTAATTTAGTTCGAATAAATTGTACAAAAATATGTCAAACAAGCCAAATATTTTTTGTTATCGTTGTAGGGCACGACGTCTACGAGAAAAACAAGAAAAGGAGCGTAAACGTCGCGAGCGCATGGGCTGGGACAATGAGTATCAGTGCTACACGAATCAAGACAACCCTTTCGGAGACTCGGCACTTACACACACATTTGTATGGACTAAGAAGCTCGCCAAAGAAGGTGTGAAAACTGTTTCGAGGGATGAGCTCGAGGCCCAAAATCGACAAAAGCAACTGGAAAACAAAATTGAACTAGAAAAGGTGCCCATTTATAATGTGATCTAACAAAATAGCATAGGACACTCAGTTCTTCTTTAATCAATATGTGATTTAGAAATTGTGTTGTAATGTTTAAAACAGATATTCTTGACATCAAATCATTAAATGTTGTATCTATTCGTTGCGAAAATTCATTATGATTTGTACAATTTCATAGTTTAAACTTGCAGCTTATAACATTTGCAACATTATTTCATTGTATATTAAATAAATAATTCTGTATACAGGTAAAGCAGCGTCGGCTGGAGCGAGAGGCGGAACGCAGCGCTCGCGAGGCCGAGGCGGCGGCGGCGGCGCGCGCCCGCGAGGCCGCACAGTTCCACAGCTGGGCGCGCCAGGAAGACGCCTTTCATCTCCATCAGGCACGCTTGCGCTCGCAGATACGGATTCGGGACGGGAGAGGTATCGTGTGCTTAAATTGGATTACGAAGGATATTTGTCTTGTGTAGTTTATTACATTTTTATTCATCAAAAAATAATAAGCAACTATTTGACTATTTGTTGAACATTTGTTGAACTTAGAATAGATTACAGATACTTTTATTACACAGTATGCTGTGTAGCTATTTATTGTTATAGGTATGTATGTAGCAGTCTAGTCTAGCTGTGGTTCATCATCATCATAATCATCGTCAGCCTCTTGAGGTCCACTGCTGGACATAGGCCTTCCCTAATCCATCCATCTGGTCCTGGATTAATTAGCTGTGGTTAATGAGAGTTATTGATTACTAGATTATTATTGAGAGATTTCAAGATTATACAATATTTTATGAATATGGAGAGAAAAAAAATTAATTTTTGTTTGTTTTTACAGCTAAGCCCATAGATCTGCTAGCATGGTATGTTAGCTCGGAGGAGTGTGTGGACGCTCTAGAAATGCATGAACCATACACATACCTTAATGGACTCTTAGCACAAGATCTAGAAGATTTATTGGAAGATATCAAGGTAAGTGACTTTTTTTATTTAAAATGATTAAGAATGTGTAATAAGATAATAAATAACTCTTTGTACCATATTCCTCTGCCCGAGACCAATTGGTGATTTCTTTATCAGGTATACAAGGAACTGGAAAAGGAGTGCTCTCAGCCATATTGGCGCGACGTTCAGACTATCGTGGAGGACGAGCTGGCTAAGTTGCGCCGCCTGGCCGCGCCGGCCGCGCGCCGCGACGGCGTGCACCACGCCGTGGCCGATGACGTCACACAGGTACTCGCGCCTGTCTTCTTCTCACAAACATGCATATTGGACTAGTTATTGTTTCCTTTCGTCGAGATGTAACAGCATAATCCTTTACGGAATTAACTAGTTTAATGTTGTGTTTTCATCATTTAATTTATAGATATTCAAAGGCAAAACAGGTGCTCAGCTTGAAGCTCTGCAGACACAGATAGAGCAGAAGATCAGCGGACGACGCGATGGCGTGGACGTTGGCTACTGGGAGAGCTTGCTCAGTCAGCTGAAAGGTGACTATGATCCATACCTATGTGATTTAGCGGAAACAACCTGGTTTTGAATTATATTATTACAGACAGAAAGAAAGGTGATAATTAAAGTAGAAATTTTGAAACCACTAGGTAGTGATAGCCTAGTGGTTTGAAAGTCGAGTTCTCACTCCGGTAGACTGGGTTCAAACCCTAGCGCGTTCCTCATAAAAATGTTTAAGTTTAAATATCGCTTGTTATAACGGTGAAGGAAAACATCGTGAAGAAATCTGCACACTTTAGAGTTCTCAAAAAAAATGTTCTCTGAAATGTGTGAAGTCTGGCAATACGCACTTGGTCAGTGCGGCAGACTATAGCCTAAGCCTCATTCTGAGGAGAATGATGGAAGGGTCAAAAAAAAATTAAAGTAAGAGTGAGAAATCTACAGAGAAAGACAGGAGCGTATGTATGCTATTACGGAATGCCGATACAGAATAGTCTGCAAATGTTGTTATACTGTGCCGCTCCGATTGCCGCAGCGCACATGGCGCGCGCGCGCCTGCGCGACCGCCACCAGCACAACCTGCGCCGCAAGCTGCAGCTGCTGAAGCGCGAGCAGGGCGTGCAGCCGGCCGCCGCCGCCGACGGGCCACTGTAAGGATTTGTTTTGATGTATTTTTCGTAATATAAGGATAAAATGAGACCATAAGGATAACCTCACTATATACTTAAAAGTTTACCGTAGAATACCCTTTCCTGTAAATAAATATGCAGTTATGCATAGTTAGTTACCTTTGTTTACATACATAGTTACATACATATTCATTATATCTCATATGTACGCATAATAATAATAATTAAACTTTAGGATCATAACATACATTTTGTTATCATGTTAGATAGTGGATGTTACTCTAATTAACAAATAAATGTAACTTCACGCCTGTTATCCCCGAAGGGGTAGGCAGAGGGATGCCACTCCCACGTTTCACTCCCACTCCCACGTTTCACCGGTTACGTTTACGTCCCACTGTGTTATAGGTGCTGAGTCTATTGCCATGTATAGGGCACATATCTAGACTCCAATATCTAGACAGCATTTCAATTAGATTTATTATTTACAGGCTACAATCTTCTGAACTGAAAGTAGAAAAAGTGGAGCCGACTCCTAGTGAGCCAACAGAAGAACAAACAGAAGAGCAGGAGAGCGCAGAAGAGGGCGAAGCTGCTGACGAGGCTTGCATCGCCGCCTACAAGAGCGGGCGCTACTCGCCGCCGCCGCTGTCTCCGTCGGCTCTCGAGCCCGCCACCATCCTGACAGAGCCCGACCAGGACGCGGAGCGGCTCGCTTACCTACGCGCCTCGCTGCACGCCGCGTCTGCTGCGAGACAGCACGCCACTACCTTGGTGGCTGTGAGTGTTGATGTTATTATTATTTCGAGACTCCTTCATTACGCTACTTACATCCAGCATTCTATGAACCGACACCTAATAATTCCCATCAAGCATTGTTGCGATTAGATTGATTTTAAACTTTAAACATTTTTATAAAATAGGTAGTTATCTTTTTTTGTTTTGAATACAATTCCCTTTGTGTAGTAATAATTTTTTATCCATGTTAATCACGTTTTTTTTTTCGAAAAAGCATTATCATTGAGAGCCTTTGGAAAATACGGATACGAAACTTTAGATTTCTCCTGTATTAGTGTCAAATACATTATTTATTTATTAGAAAGGAATACATTGTGCAGCACTTCTTTATAAATAGCTTGGTAGTAATATGCTAGAACCTATGGTAAAAAAGTGCAAGGCCAAAAGGTTATTAAAGATGGATTACGATGGCGTATACATAGACGAATGATCGGTTTCAGAAAGAAGAGGCGCCTGCGCCCGCCGGCACCAGCACGGCGGCCCTGGAGCGGCTGGCGGTGCGCACCATGGGCAGCTCGACCGACGAGGCGCAGTTCAGCGTGGAGCACGCGCTGCCCGACCAGCCCTGCCTGTGGGCGGACAAGTACCGGCCGCGCAAGCCGCGCTACTTCAACAGGTCCCCGCGCCACGCATGTCGCTGTCGTTTAAAACGGAGCCACCACTGTGTAATAATGTTACTAATATTCATTACTGTTTCCAGGGTACACACTGGCTTTGAATGGAACAAATATAATCAGACCCACTACGACATGGACAATCCGCCGCCAAAGATTGTGCAGGGCTACAAGTTTAACATATTCTATCCTGATCTCATTGACAAACAGACAACACCTGAATTTTCATTGGTGAGTGAACTTATTGATCAAAATTTCTTGCATTCGAATTTAAGACATGTTAAAAAAATTCTAATTAACAATTTTTTTTTCTAGAAACCATGTCCAGATAACCCAGAATTTGCAGTGCTGCGGTTTCACGCGGGCCCTCCGTACGAAGATATCGCGTTTAAGATCGTCAATCGCGAATGGGAGTATTCGTACAAGCGCGGCTTCCGGTGCCATTTTCACAACAACATATTTCAGCTCTGGTTCCACTTCAAACGCTACCGATACCGTCGCTGATTCGATATTCAAGTATTTTTGTTTACGTGAAATGTTACAAATATATTAGTTGAAGGTTGCCATTTGTTTACTTTTGCTAAAGAAACAGGGACCAAATTGCTCTTGTCCACACAGTAATAATAAATGCATTGTTTTATTTTTCTCTTTTATTTTGTCAATAATGATAAACAATGAAACACTTAATGACATGCCCTCTAGTTTCTCTTCACCATATACCTCCTACAATGTTTTTATAAGCCGGTTAAGATTTTTATAACAAGTTTTTATGATACAGTGAGCAGAGCAGGAGTTAAATATGTGTTTTAGATGAGATCCTATGTATTAATATAGTACGTATATTACAATGTTATTAATTATATGGGTCCTTTACAAAGATGAGACATTTTAAAAATAACATATCAAATGCAAAATATTTTATTTGAAATACTTTTCAAGACATATTTACATATTTTGTAGTTGCAAAATACTTCTTGATAAGTTTTGGTCAACAATACCAATTAATTCATGTGATAAAAATCTGACTATAACAACTATTGAACTGAACAGTTTTGTTTTCATGCCACTACAATAAAAAACAAATTCAATGTATATGTATGTAATGTCTGTAACAAAAAGTTAACGTTTTAATTACATGAGTGACAGTGCAATTTAAGACAGACTTATTATACATAGAGTAAATCAGTCTATCTATTTGTATGTCTTTAGGGTGTGTCTGGATTAGACACAGATTAGTATGGGTCTCTCATTTTGCCTCTTTTATTATTTGATGCACACTAGTACTCACAGGCCTACATATGGCTTCCCTACTCTATTGCATTTAAATTCTTATGAACTTGATCATTTAAATATTACAAGGTTTTAAATGATTCCTTTTGTAAAGGACTAATGTTTACTATAGCGGTTAAATGGTTATTTACAAGTATATTTTTATTATTGTATTTCTCACAGAAAAAAGATAATACAAAGTATTCCTTGCTGAAAATCAATTGAAGGATCTTAACACTAGTACTGCCTACTAATGAGTTTCTTAAATAGTGAAATTTAGTAATAGATACTATTGAGTCATTATTGTTGATTAAAGAATCAAACATGTCTGTAAATTCAAGCCATTTCAAATAATTTTCATCAAACATTGACATATTAGTAGTATGGAGTTAAACGGAAATATGTTCAGGATTACTAAAGACTGCATTGGTTCATTATCATTTTTCCCTTTTGGAGAATATGTTTCAAGTAGGTTTTAAAGGAATAAAAGAGAAGATTTCGTTTTCAGGATATTCTCTTTCTAAGATGGAATCTCTTAACACACATCTCTTAAATTAAATGTTTCCAATCCTACAAAGATTTTTCTGTGTACATCGGTATGTCTGAATCCTTTACTGTAACCTAAATCATTTTACATGAACTACTATAACAGACTTAAAATCAAATATTAGTACTTTTTTATTATCATCATCACCTTATTCCCGTTCACTGCTGGACAAAGGTCTCTCCAATATTACACCACTGGGCTCCTAGTATGTTTTAAGACCATTTAATTTCATTTTCTTGACACTGATATTCTAACAAGATAAAATTCTAAATGGAAACTTAAGTTTGTTTGGAATACAAAGCCATACAATAAGTTAATTTGCTAGCATCTTTATTTTCTTTTTACATTAAAAGTTTATTCCTTTTTGGGAGTGTCAGCTGGGTTAACAACTTCCTCAGCTACTGGATTACCACGGAAGTTAGGAAACTGTTCCCATGGAGCACTGAGCTCAAAGCGGCGAAATTCTTGGGCTAATTCTAAAGGCTCTACCACTACACGCTTCTGTTCATCGTCATAGCGGAGTTCCACATATCCACTGAGAGGAAAATCTTTGCGGAATGGGTGACCTTCAAATCCATAATCAGTTAGAATCCTCCTTAGATCAGGATGGTTTGCAAAGAACACTCCAAACATATCCCAGATTTCTCGTTCATACCAGTTAGCGGCTTTAAATACTTCATTTGCTGAGTCCACGGGAGTCAACTCGTCTGTGTAGGTTTTGACTCGAATTCTTGCGTTAAATCGAAGAGATAATAAATTGTAAATAATTTCAAATCTGTTCGCGCGTGTCGGAACGTCCATACCTGCGATATCCACTAAGCTAGCGAATTGCGCATTATGATGGTCTTTCAAGAATTCCAATACGGGAATCACGCCTTCGGGAGGGATTAATACTTCCAACTCATTACCAGCTGTTAATTGTACCTTTTGGACATATTTAGGCAAACATTCAGCAACATATTTTCCAAAATCTACCAGCTGTGCCTTTTGTAAAGGATCTATTTTGGCCACAGTGGGTCGGCTTTCGACTTGTGGAGTTTGTTCGGATTTTGTTGCTACGGTTCGCGCTGTTGGGACTATTGCATTGCTTAACACTTTGCGGCCGATAAAACTGCAAGCACCAAAGCTTCGATTTAAAAAGATAGACATCGTTTCGTGTATTTGTTTTACCTTACGTAATTGTATTCTGAATTCTCCAAGTCCCTTGTGAGAATTGATAATTTGACATATGTTTGTGATGTTTATACATTGTCAATTTGACACATATTTTTTTATACAGACATTAGGCAAAATTCAAGAAATATTCATAATATATTTGAGTAATATAATACACAAACATATTTATTTAATAAGGCTTCATTACATTGAACTTACTGATTAACATATTTTTTGTATATCATGATAATGAATAAAATTTTTTAGAAGCGCTTAATACAGAACTGAATGTTTAGAGTTATCATTGTCACATAGTTAAGTTGTCACAAATGAAAACCTAACAAATCAAACAAAAAAAAAATAACATGGTCGAGCGGTGAATTTAGTGTTTTGTAAGTGAAGTGAAGTGATATTTTTATAAAATAGAGTAGGTATGAAAATCTTTGACATTAAAATAGTTTCTGTTCTTCAATAAAAAAAATATTGATTTAATACCTATGTGTTGTGCCGAAAAGATATAATCGAACTTGTGGTTTCTTTGGTGTCAACATTTCGATGTACCTGAATTTATACACGGCTAATATATTCAACTGGTATTATTTTGGAATGTTTTAGTTACGTTTAAAATGATTATAACTTAGCAACTCATAGATATATTGATAATGTTCCCTGTTTATATACAGGGTTAAATACATTACTATAGGATTAATCAATAAAATGAAACTGCTTGTTATTGTGTTTTTATATACCTATACCGCTAACATTTATTATTTGCAAATTCTGAAAAAAAAACTTTTAAGAAATAATTATTACGTATGTGACTTTTAGTATTTAAAAATAGATGAAACAATATGGAGAGTGAGCTGAAGGAGCTGAAGACGGTGCTTCGCTCACTGGTGGTTTCTAGCCCTATTGAGGTAGATATGCGCTCACTGTTGCGCGATTACCGGAATATGATGGGTGAACCTTTGCCACTGGCAAAGTTTGGATACCGGGATGCACTGACCTTTCTTAAGGAGCGTTGTAGTGATTGCTTCGTGGTAAGTCCTATTGCATGGTCCATGTTTTGTCCATGTTATCCGTGTAATTTTGTTCCAACAAATTAAATTTATATAACATATAAATTAACCTTTAACCCTTTTTTCTGAAAGGAGACCCGTCAGTTGTTGGAATAATAATAGGGTTTAATGATTTTTACTATAAATAAGCATAATTATGGTATTATATTGAATGACTTGTTTGGTTCTTGGTTGCAGCAGGTCTATAATGATAAAGAAAATTATACATGGGTATAAAAAGGAATTTGTGGTACATAAATTAACATCATACCTGTAATTCTCGAAGAGGTTGGCAGAGGACTACTTTCCCACATTTTCCTAGTTACATTATACATAACATCATGGAAACGGGAATGAACTTAATGCAATAAGGACACTGGGCACAACTTCAATTGTCTACTATGAATTTCAAGTTAGAAAAAATGCTGTAATATAAGACGTGGAATTGAACTCAGGTTTTCTTTGTAGGGAGTTTAAAGGTTTTAATACCTTATTGGTTGGGCTGTTTGAATATGAATGTCAATTGCCAAGGCCTAGGTTCAAATTCCACTTCAGGTACTGCCAGGCTTTTGTAACTTAGGATTTAAATGTAACTTCATGCCTGTAAACCACGAGGGGGTAGGCAGAGGAATGCAGAACTTTCCCACAATTCACCGGTTATGTTTACATCCCACTATGTAATAGGTGGTGAGCCTATTGCCATGCATCGGGCACATATCCA
>DWEI01002405.1:0-14440 GCA_018245875.1 Mysoria ambigua | reverse complement strand
TATTTTATATGCTGGATGTATATATTTTATATGCTGGATGTATATATTTTATATGCTGGATGTATATATTTTATATGTACAATGAATGTGACATATAATCTTATTACAATTTTTTTCTCTATGTTAAGTTTTGTTGCAACGTCGATAACTTCAAAAGTTTATTAATAATTCTTTACTGACACTTTGAATGATATTTAGTTTCTGAACGCACATAAACTCTCATATAAAGAAGTGAGCTCCGGTATTTCAATTCAGGTCTCACGGAGTGGGAAGCTGTTTTCTCTAAATAAGTTTTAACCAAGCCGTTAGCAAAAAAATAGATACATATTGTATCGAATATTATCAGCACGTTTAATATACAATGGACGCAGGTGCCGACGAAGGCCGTGACTCGCGTGTCTTGATCGAGTGGGCCAAACACTGGCTGACGGGGAGTCGGTGGTCTGCGGCACCGACGAGCACGTATGAAGAGAGTGATAAATGTAGAAGAAGGGCGGCATATCTGTAAGGATGGAGATATTTGGCACTAGTTGTTCTCTTGTAGAAGATTCACTTGAAAAAGATTTGGCAAATTTGCTCTAATAAACGGCTCGTGTGGGTTATATTGTAGAGATAAATAAATAATATCGTGGACTTTTTTGGCGATCTTTTGAAGATATATTTTCGTAGTACATTAATTGGATCTATCTCGTAAGGTTTGGCATTTTAAGTCCCAAAAATATGTTTTACGACGTCACATAAAAAATCTTTGAGTTTATTTTGGCTTTTCTGAATTATAATATGTGTGTATTATACATATAGACCTTTCCCATAAGTCACTCTATCAAGTGCTGAAAATTGCATTACAATCCGTTGAATAGTTTAAAAGATCTAAGCGAACAGAAAGCCGAAGTGACTTCATTCTATACTATGTAAAGATGAATGTTTGACATATGTGTTCTCATTTTTAAATCAGGTGACAATCAAACGTGTTAGTACCGGAGGCGTGCACACAGAGTTCCGTTAGATGTACCTCAAATATGTTTGTTGCTGGTATTAATTCGAATGGACACTGATAGTCGACGGCAAACATTTGAACAGTTGTGGAATTCGCCGTCGTTGAAGTGGCACAAGTGACATTAATTCGACGTGTGTTTTGTGCCTTTTTAGAATTGTCGGCGACCGGTTCAAATTTACTCGTGACGTGGAATAAACTGCCTTAACTTTAGAGTGTACACTCGTTCAGTCTTTAAAATGTTTAAGCCTTTATCTAGAGCCTTATAATTTAGATAAAGTTTCAAACCTTATTTGTGGAGCCTAATTTTGGTTTTTAGAAAGAATCATTGTAAGACCGTAGCGGTTACATGTTTTAAGTTTTTTTGTTCACTAGATTTTGCTTATGTTATTATTATCAAAGAGGGATGGAGTCATGTTTCGTCGTGTTCTGTTCCTGGAGATTCGACCAATGTCTATTTGGTTTATTTTCAAATTTGCTATTGCAACGTGTGATTATACCACACTGCTCTGCCTCCTCGGGGTATACAGGCGTGATGTTACGTTTTAACAATTGCTAAAGTCTATTTTGTAACGGTCTCCTTGTGTTTTCTCTCCGTATAAACAATTGCGAACAATTGACTATGTATATATCAAAGTTCACATGAAATTGATCGTCGAAGCATTTTGAGGGTTCCTCTTATCTATAAGTGCAGCAGTGTTTATAGATTTAAATTTCTATCTTCTGAATAGTGGAACGAAGGCTGCCAATGTGATTTGTGAGCTTCGGTAAATTTATTAGTCGTCGTCACTTCCATCTTTGGCTTTCAGTCAATCACCTTATCTGTTACGTAATCAGACGAGCTCGAATTTGGTCGTTCTTAGTGCGATCAATATTCGTCTCGTGCCGCTAGCTTATGTAATCTATGTACCTTTTACACGTCTGCTTCAAGATGTCTGGTATTAAAGTTTGAGTATTATTCGTTTTTTGTATATTATTTTTCATTTATTTCTGAATAGGAAAAAACAATACTATTTTATCGATATCAACCCTTTATCGTTCCACTGTTGGAACATGGGTCTCCTCTCAGAATGAGAGGGCTAAGGCCGTAGTCTGCCACGCTGGCCAAGTGCGGGTTGGCAGACTTCACACACCTTAGAGAACAATTTTTTTTTTTTAGAACTCTAAGATATGCAGGTTTCCTCACGATGTTTTCCTTTACCGTAATAGCAAGTGATATTTAAACTTAAAACGCACATTTTTAAAGAGGTGCGAGCCAGAGATTTGAACCCGGTCTCTCGGAGTGAGAGGTCGAATTTCAAACCACTAGGCTATCACTGCACTATTTTATATTTTATTTCAAACCTGTAAAGTTCAATTTATGTTTCCCTGACCTTGATGCGAGTTTGATAGCAGAGAAACTTTTCCAGCTTCTCATGCATGAAGATAAATTAGTTATAGATTACGTAAACCATGATTCTATTATTATTGTTATTGTCATTTTCTATAGACTGGGAAAATAAAATTTCCTCCGTTAAGTTAGTAGGCGTTGCAATAATATTAGAGATGTGTTTTTACTATTATAATAAACGTGCCTGGCACATTTATAGAACTTAATCACACCAGAATACATGGTATTATATTCGAAAATCTTATTGACAAGTTGTCAATGATTCGTAGGATACAAAAACGTAGCATTATGCCTGTAATTCTCGAAGAGGTCGACACAGTAGTTTAGTACACTCCCACGTTTTATCAATTACGTTTTACGGCCTACAATGCTATAGGTGGTGAGCATATTTTCACCGAGCATAAACCCAAACTCGGAGTGAGTACTCAATTTTTTGACCAGAAATTCTAATTAGAAAAATCCAATTGCACTCGTTCCGCGGTTTGAACCCAGTACCTTGCAATCGCCAGACAAACTGACTATCTAAACGAGAAGGCAGTGGATATGAATAAAATTTAGCAAAATGCATAATTTCGTACTACTCATGACGACCACGTGACTGGTTCGGACCCTATTTGCTCTCGGGTATTTCTTGCCGTATTTTTTGTTTCTTCAAGGCCATGCAATTCGTTTTCTATTCATTGTTAGAGTTCACGTTTATCATTATCCATTGTGAGCGCGATTTCATTATTATTGTGAGAATCACGCGCAATGTTACCTTTTTGTTGGGCTGATAATGCCCCACGTTCATCCTGTCTCATTACAATGATTGCCTATTGATTGCTATTGTACTCAAAACGACGGCTAAATGTTGTTATAAAGGTGTGTGACCTAATTATAATGTGGGATAAAGGTGCGTGACATTACAGGATTCTTATTAGTGGTCATAATGTGACACTGTTTTACAATGTGTTGCGATTGAAATTATTTTAAAAACTTTGGATTAGGTATATAAATGACGTTTGTTTCGAATCAAATAACATTTTAGGAACATGTATAATAATTTTTGTCACAAACGTGACGTCTGCTATTGTCATTACTTGTACACTTATTTTCGTATTATTTGTGTTGAACTTCATTTTATTGTTTCAGACGGCAATATTCACTGTCATATTGCTGCCATTCCGCGTGATTGTCATCTGCTACCTGATCGTGACCGCGTGGTTCCTCGCCTGCATCGGTCTCTATGGCCTGAGCGAGGAAGACCTCCGGCGGGCGCCTATGACCGGATGGAGAAGGTGATTTTATTATTACACATGTCAATATATAATACAGCTCTTATTGTACTACCCTCATCAGTTCCTTCTAGTTGACATGTTTATACGAGATTTAAGTATGTAGGGATTATTTACCTAGACAGAGGCAATATAAAAAAATATTTTTTGTATTGCTGAAAGTGAATTTATTGATGATTTTCCTGAAAATGTTTTGTGAAGTAAGTTGCTTATCAATTTTCCTGTCACTCCGAATGTATTCATCGTGTTCAAGAGTTTTTTCTTTTTTGGTATACCGATTCTGATTCTGCTTTAAAACGATCTGTTTGCTCCGTGGCAAATCAGATTGTTATTGAGTGAAGTAATGGCTTGAATAAAATGATAAAAAGAGAAAATACTTCGATTTAAATTAATCACCTGCAAAAAAGATGTAACCGTATCTTGGATCTAATATTGATTCACAATGAGTATTCTTCAAATGGTCTGTCGGCTTCTTGGTCTAAGTCGAACATAGATTTAATTTTTTTGTCATAAAAAAATGTGAATGCAGTTTTTATTGATCATTTGATATTTTCAAGTGATTAATTTAATTAGTTTTGTTGATATTATTGTGTTATATTATGATGACATTTGAACTGGAAATTGTTAACCTTCATACGACTTGTTTTATTCGAGATTTTAATTAAATTATGCATGGAGTACTTACGTCAGTATGAGCAGAATAATCGGGCTTTTGCGATGGACGAAACAATACGCTATTGGACTGGTGAAAAGGTGGAAATTTCCGTTGATTTATTGCTACTGTTGAGCTGAAAATTGTTGTTAGCTTAAATTGATTGTACTTGTCAAGTTAATTAATCCATATCAGGATTTTATCAATTTAAGATCAAACGAGTCTGGAGAGTGTTATTCGTATCTCCTTTCAATGAAAGTTTCATTTATTTTGAATTTCATAATATGGTCTTAAGAGTTCTATGCTATTAAATTTCAACATAAAATATCAGTGATAGTCTAGTGGTTTGAAGTTCGACCTCTCACATCGGGAAACCGGGTTCAAATTCTAGCGCGCACCTCTTAAAAATGTGTGTTTTAAGTTTAAATATCACTTGCTATAACGATGAAGGAAAACATCGTGAGGAAACCTGCCCACCTTAAGAGTTCATAAAAAAATAAATTGTTCTCCAAGGCGTGTGTAGTCTGCCAACCCGTACTTGGCCAGCGTGGCAGGCTATGGCCTTGACCCTCCCATTCTGAGAGGAGACCCATGTTCCATCAGAGGAACGATACAAGGGTCGATATCGATCGATCGATCGAAATTTCAACAACCTCTTAGCTATCCTATATAATATGCAAGTCAAAATGTTTTTAACTATATCCATATTGTATTTATTCCTGACACATGTCATTCTTATTACCTTCTGTCTTAATGCTTCATTCTGAACATACTTTCAATATTTGTTCAGTTGAACATTCTACGGGTTATCGTAATAAGCGTTGAACTGTCCCGTTCGTAGAGTAAACCTCGATAGTATTAACGATCTTCCAGAAGGATAAGTCGCATTAGATCGAAAATTTTGACTTTAATTGCTCTACATTGTAGAGAAACGGGCTTCTGCGTATATGTTAATTTTTCGTATATTATTTAGATAATCTTCATTTTAGTTAATATTCTTTCTATTATTATATAATCACGTTAGATCTCATACGGGGTGGGCAGAGAGCACCAAAAGCCAAATATCTATTTCCTCATAGACCTGACTTGCTTCTTTTACATTCAGTATTCCCTGCAAGTGCGTCAGATTCAGAGATTTCTGACTTCCTTATCAACTACTATTTATTCTATTTGTTTAAGATAAATGAGTCTTTATCGCCTTCTATGACTGCATTAGTCCGCATTGTATTTTTATTTGAAGCTTCCAAACGTTATATTTGTCATTGGTTGAATTGAAATTTTACTGCAAAATGCAGTTATATTATGTAGATTAATTTAAAACCATTGCGATTGAAATTATATTTCAATTGTATAATACCCATGGTAAAATAAATCTCTGACTTGAAAATCTACACATAACGTCCATTTTAGTGATTTTAATTGCGTTTCTGTGACAAATTCGAAAATCGTCTGAATTTTTAATGCATCGATTCAAAAATTGAGTGCAACAAAATCATATCGTTTTCTGTGTATGATATACTCGAACGCGTTCCTGTGCTGTGATTTTTGTACAAAAGACGTGAAACTTACGTGATAAAAGATATTTGGTAGTCATGGTAACCAGCGCTAACACATTAGGGCTTAAGTAGGTAACTGTAAGACAGACATTCGTTATATGTTGAGCAAAATTTTAATTCAATTTGTTGTATAACGTACAAACTTTATCTCATGACAAAAATTTAAAATGTACAGACAATTAAGTTTTTCTCGATTTGCTTATTTTGAAATCTTATCTTTTATCACGTTCGAGTCGAATCAGGAAATAATCTTCAGGTGAAGATCACATGTTGGTTCCAGAGTTACCTCTCGATTATTAGGTCCGCGTTAGCAAGGATATCGTAGAATCTTTGAGCTATGTGATTGTCTTATCATAATGACCTCGCAAATGTACCTAATTTAATTGGACATTGTAATTCGGTTGATTATCAATTATTTACAGAAATAATTGTTATTGTACACGTGTCTGTCTTTTTTATATATATTGGCAATAAAATTATCCAAAGTAGGAAACAAAAAATCCCATGGAAAGGTACCATGTTTTTATTTTTTAATGTATTATGAGTCTAAATTTAAATTGCCTAAAGTACCATGTATGAAACAGTGCGGGGTGGGCGTTTTCGGTCGACTTTTTTCTGTTACTTGTGCAATCTTATAACCATTTTAAGATGCTGTTACTGTGAGCGCGCTCCACCGCTTGTGTAAGTTTTGTTTCTCTATTTTATGATTCAATTGTACCGTTACTGACATTAATGGAGCAAGCGCTTTTTTAACTGTTTCAGTTGTGTTATAATTTTATTAATTTAATAGGGGAGACCGTGTCTTGAGATTATTAATTGTGTCATAGTTATCTTAATTAATTGTTCCTCATTGTTGTACGTTATCATTGAGATGTTTACTTCAATTATCTGTCGTGGGATCATGTTTCTAAAAGATAACTTAACTTCACAACAATGCGTAGAAAGGTATATGATTATAAAGTTGTAAATTGCCTAAATTGTTTTTCTAATACTTACAAATGCTCAATATCAGTCGAAGTCCACTTATTTTGTATTTCGTTTTTACAAGTGCTGCTGTCAAAACATTTGTAGATTTTGCTATGAAGCCTGTTTTTATAATGCGAATTCTTATTAATAATGCGACGAATGATGGTAAATAAAAAAGTAATTGGAACTAACTGGCTTTTTTGCATAATTTAGGTTTTGGTATTTACTTAGCATATAAATAGCTGTCAAATTTATTTTGTATACTTTGCGGCATTCTTGATATTCTTTACTTTCGTGTCACGTTAGTGAAGACATGTCAAATTTTGACCGTTCTTGTTGTCGTGGAGAGACTTACTTTATTTAGTTCGAAATGTTCTCACATCATTCGTTCGTTCGTTCTCCAAGTAATTCGTTCTCCAAGTAATTTTACATTTAGACCTCCCTCATTCGCTTAACGGACTTTTACCTAATGATGATCACGTTCACTTGTTAAATTTTATCTTCAATCCATAACGAATTCCTCCAAGGCTCTTGTTGTGCAATAGTTTACTAAACCGTGAAATGATTTTATTATTATTTCCTTTCGTGTTTTGTCTGTCCTAGTCTTGTTAAATTTATTCTCGAATTGCGTTAGGTACATTGAAGATAATGAAATATTCTAAACATTTCAAAATCGCCTATTCTTTTAGGCTCGTTGACCAAATATAGTCAGCCGTTTTCATTTTAAAACGTATATCTGTATTTATAATACTTACAAAGATTTTTTCTCTTAATCTTTTAGGTGATTTGGAGAACGTAAATGGTAATTTATCCACGTGTCATCATTCACAGTTCTTATATGCCTTTTATTAAAAGGTTTACGTTTGCGATGTAACCCTTTGTATAAGGACGATTTTTGCAAGGGGTGTCAAAATATATCTATAATGGTTAGATTTTATCGATTTCTGTGTCTAGAAAAAGTTGTTTTTCCTATTTTATTACTTACAAACGGTATAAGACAACCTTCTCCTTTAAATTTTTTCATAATTCAAGATCTTGTTTCTATATCAAGATACTTTTAAGAGACTTCTGCTTGAGTTCCAACGTCTCCAATTCGTCATTAGTCATAACGAAATAGCTCAAGGTTCATTCCGGTTAGTTGTTCAACGCACCATGAAGGTTTTAGCTACGTTCGTCTATACTTTTAGAGGTTTCATGTCGTGTAGGTAATTTTAAAAGTGTAAGTGTAATATCACGACTGTAATCCCCGAAGAGGTAGGTAGGGAAATCTAGTAAACTCCCACGATTCACCGGTTACGTTTACGTCCCACTATGGAATATTCGATGACCCTATTGCCATTAATCGGGCACATATCCAGACTCCGAACCACTACTGGAAATTCTAATTTAGAAGATTTTATAGTGTTCGACCCCGGAATCGAACCAGGGACCTCCCGATCGGCAGTCGCACATGCAACTAACACGACCAACGAGGCAGTTTAATTATTTATACATTTATATTAATATTTAATACCAGTCCATCTATTATTCCAATTTCTTACCTCGTTATTATGAGGTAAGAAATTTATTACCTCGTTACTATTCTGAATAGTGTCTATTTACTGTTATTTTCTCGATTCTATTTGTCACAGCCCATGGGCTTGTCTCGTGTAAGTAATTTTATTGGTCATCCTGTCTAGACGACCCGTTGTTTTGTCTGCAAACAACTTAAACATGTATGACAGGTTATTCTCACCCCATATCATCTATTATAGTAGATTCATATATCGCACAATCTAAGATTTTTTTGTCAATTTACATCCACTTCGCGTTATATCCCACAGCAAAAAGACTCTTAAGATTGCAATATTTAAGAAGTGCAGTACATGTTACAGAAGGTAAATGTTATACATAATTAAATATATATCTTTAGCATTCTCCATTGGACTATAATCCGTTCTGATTATTTATGCAAGCAATCCTTCCACGTTATGTAGGTATCCATTGGCGTTCCAGAATAGGGAAGAGGGTCATAGGTCGATGTGGACAGTATAATCAATGTTATTTGCGTATACAGACACATCATATCTGCTAATATGGATAATTTCAACATTTTCCAATTTGACTTTCACCATCACACTAGCGTTCGAAGTTAAATATAATTGAACTTGTGCTTAAATTAGTCCTGTAAAGATATATTTGGCAGTCGGTGCTCTCGGTCTACTCCGTAAGGGACTTTCCGTGAAGATACAAATAAGTCCATGCACTGGTGAAGCACGGAAAATACTATTTATAATATTATATATTAGTTGGCTCGTGATCAATATTGAGACGTCAATTGATTCGAATGCCGTCGACATTCTAATAATTAGTTGTAATTTACATTTGTGCATTCATGAGCAGATCAATTTGATACTCAATCTGATTAACAATTTCAATGCCAGTATCGTATTAGTATCTCCTTTGGTGTTCACATCGCCATAGGTCATGGTGACCATTGAATATCAAGTATCCTGTTTGTCTACTTGCCGGATTAAGTTAACAGAAAATACTGACTAGAAAAAAAATTATTTGTACAGTCCAGTTTGCGGTCGTTTGTCTGTCTATGTGTGGCGACGTCTGCCTGCGACTGTAGCGTCCGTTTTTCTGTTCGCATCACACAAAACCAGTGTATCAACTCCAAATATTTCTCAACAAATTGAACTTGATGTTCGCACCAAAAGTTCTTAATTGGCGTGCTCGGCGTTCGCGACCTTGCGCCGCATCCGCGCCATCGTAACAATGCAGCGGTCTGTGATTGTGCACGTGGCGTAATGTTGTCTACGTCGAACTGTTCGAGGCATGCAGTGATATTATTGCTAATTAGCATTTCACACGATTGATACTTAATATGAAATAAAATTATTCACTTTTCTCTTTTCTCGTATTATATGTGACTGTTTTATGAGTTGTTTAAAATGAGTAGCTTTTAAGCTTTAAGACTGCTAGTTTATATTGGTCGTGTGTAAGTTAAGGGGGTATATTTTAAGATTTATTAAATTGTCTTTTGATGTGTCCGTGTATTGAAGTGACTATGTATGTTATAAATTGTTTACTAATGCCTATTTCTTGGATCAGTCAATGTCAAAGTAGGGCAAGGAAAGACAAAAAGAACTCGATTCAAACAGCATCCTACCACTATTGACACTAATATGATATAGACGCAATCTTCTGAAACAATCCGTTACTATCCTTTTGTTATACAAATATGGCATTGTCAATCAAGCTTATATAAATTAAAAAAATTTAATCGGCATTGAAAAAAACGATATGAAGTTCCGTTATAAAATTTACGCCATATTTATAAGCGCAAAGAAATATTTTACGATAAAGTTTGACCGATCAGTAATAAAACTATTCTCTGTTCGACATCTGCAGTCATTATATTGTACATGCCGTTATACCGCGAGGTGGCCGTGCGGATTTTTAAAAACTGACCACTATTAGACTAATGCTACGGCGGTTACCGTTACATGCAGGTGTTACCAAGTTCCATCCCGTGGTTACGGCTTAGGTTGTTTGTCACTACGATAGAACAGTGTACTCACATAAACTTCCATATTATAGTTAGCGGATGTAAAGTGAGATACACCCCAGAATGTAGCACGCTTGCCTAGAAAGTACCTATTCACTCTTGTCTAGAGAAGTTAAGGTTATACAAATCGGGAAATTATTATTATTTACCTAGTTTATTATAATCTACTTGCTCTGATATTGTTAACTTTCTTTTTAGTCTTTTTTACATCTTGATGTCATAGTTAACTACATAATTCTCCAACGGAATTAAAATTTATCGTAAAAAAATGTGGGGTCTCGCAAGGATGTCTCTTTGGCCCTATGAACTTAAAATTTTTCCTTAGTATCTTAGGTGCATTATCATCATGGGCATCATCGTCATCAACCTGTTACGTCCACTGGTAAACTCCAATAGCACTACACTAAGCGTTATCTTCAGCTGTTCGCATCATCACTTTGCGTATATCGTCACTCCATTGGTAACGAGTGCCCGGAACTTTGGAAGCATTAGACCTTAGTAGCGCGAATGGTATACGATTATAATATGGTAGTCGATCTGAGAGATGATTTGCAAAATGAGTTTTATATTGAGAATGACGCGATCCTTTCAATGCCGCCATTGATGCTGTCTGTTCGCATTTAGAAATCAACCGTTACAAAAATGTGTTCCATTGACTTGTAGGAAATCTGAATGCAGATTTTATTTAAAATGTATTTTTTGTGTTATATTAGTAATGGATTGCGATAGACTGGATATATGTGATTACCGTTAATCGATATTCATGATCACTTTGTAAATTGTTACTGTGTGTGGCGCTATCATTTTTAATGTTGGTATCATTACTAGTGTGATTGAAACCTGACTGTCACCTGAAGCCAATGGTGGAGGTTTGGTACTACGATTACATTTTTGATAAAATTCGTTTTTTTATCATAACTTTGGTAGCAGATTATTTATTAATTATTAATATACATTAGAAAATTTTCATCTTGGAATTTTGGAATAACTGCTCTGGAATTTAAAAATAAAAAAAATAATAATTTACCGCCTGCAAAGTTAATAAGACCTCTTCTATTAAATCTCCAGAAAATTACGAGTATTACCTAAATATGTCATCTATAACAATGAAAGAAATTTTAGTAATCGAATACTCCTTTTTTATACATTTATTTCGTGTTCATAACTTGTCACGTTTGGGAAAAAAATTCTTAACATTTAATGTGCAATACGATAGTAATTTTAAGTATACATTTATAATCATTGTATGTTGATTTAAAAAGTCTGCAGTGTTATCCTATCGGATCGTGGTTTACAATGTCATCTGTGTCTTCCATAACGTTAAACCACAATTCGCGTCAAGCGTTTGCTCACAATTTATGTAGCGTGACGCTTATCACCGCACGATGTGTTGTTGCGTGGTAAGAAAGTGCGTGAGAAAGTTCCGAGACGTTAGCGTCAAGTAGTCTCAATGTGTTGTCGGTGATAGGCAGTTGTTCATTTTCGAATTCCTTATGAATGTACTATGTAATGAGAGTAGTGATACCACCTTGGGAAACGCTTTTGAGCACTTTGAAGCGTATGATGGTCGATTTTTTTCAGTTAAAATATTATGGATGACAGACATTTTATGATTACCATTTGACAGACATTTTATGATGACCTTTTTATGATTAGGATAATATCAAACTGGTTGGTATTTTGGATATTTACACGTGAAAAATAAACTAAAAACAGATCCTAGATGTAGAGTATATGGTAAACAATTACATTTTTTATCGAATTGTATGAATGTCCCACAAAGCACGCAGCTTTGTGTTGATGGCCTGTGCGACATTCTCAATCTTCGAACATTGTCCCATTGTCATTTGGAACAATATTTGTAAGACACGGTAACTATCTGTCTATTGTGAGTATGCAAATGCTTGGATGCCTTGTCGCTGAAGAGCAAAAAATATGGCCTATATATTAAGACTGAGTTAAAATATACATTTGTATTACATATATGACTCTTTTATTGATCAAATATATAAATCTTTTAGCGTTATTATATTTAAATAATATATTTCTTAATATAATTTTTTCTGTGACTATACATTTTATTCTTGTGTCTAATTCATCATCTTTATTATTAACTAGCTTCGTACGTTTGAAGGTTGCAATGCAATAACTAATTTGCAAATAAAGCAACAGAGCCGCCGAGCGACATCATTAGTTCGTAAAAAACTAATTATGTCGTCATAGAATTGACAACGGTAATGGATCTTAATTAATTTTGTGGTATCATCTAGATTGTTCCGCGAGTTTGCTTATGGAACACGGAAGGCTGTTCTTGTTGGTTATGTAATCGGGACACACACAACGTACTTTTGTGTGTGTACCGTTGTTTGGTCAAACTGGTTTAAATATAGTTGGAGGTGAACAGCACGGTGTTTCCATATTTGTGAGAGATTGTTGATCCATTCTTCTGAAGTTTTGGCTCATTAATTACCTTAAATATTTTTTTATGAACATTGACTCGTGCTAACAAAAATGTTTTTGCACTATTGCGTTGATTTCCAGTTGATCACCTAAATATTCGAAGAAAATAATTATTAGCGTGCTAAAAATAACTTTCAAAGTTTCATTTGTACACATAAAGTTGTAATGTGTATTCTTAATTCTAGAAAACTTCGCTTCTCGATTTTGTCCTTAATGCGACTGGTGGTGGTGGCGGCCGGGTTCCACCGCGTGCGTGTGTTGGGGCGTCAGCACGTCCCGGCCAGCCGACGGGAGGCTCCCGTGCTGGTGATAGCGCCACATTCCTCCTTCTTCGACGCCATTGCCATGGTCTGCTTGGGAGCCCCCAGCGTCGTCGCCAAGGCTGATACGGCGAAACTTCCGCTTATTGGACGTACGTTTCGCAGCATGCCGTGTGCAGTAGATAGCTTTGTGTTTTAGTTGAATTTTTGTTTTACAACTCATTTTGACATCATTGTTATAATTTCGTTTCGTACATGCATCAGCACTCAGTTCCATCATAAGGTGCTTCAATCAAAGAGCACATCAGTATTTTTTATACAATTCCCAATATATCATTTATACTATTGCCTTGTTTCCTAAAATTGGTATGAAGAGGCTATCATGGCTCTTTAGATTTATGTAAGTATTTAACACGCTTGTACTTTGAAAAGATTAGTTACAGTGAACAGCGAAGGTAACTGCTTATCAAATTTAATTTTACTGTTCAATTTAAAAAACTGACCAATATTAATTTATTTTTTTATTCCCATTTATTCCCATTATTTTTTGTTGTTTAAATTTTTCTAACGATTTCAAAATTTTGTTCCTTTTTGGTGTCATTTGCCTGTGGGTTCAGATATATATCCAAGGTATCATATAAAATTGTAAAGGCGTTCATAAATCTTTCAGTTTTCACAAATGCTTCTTGTGTGTAGATAGCTGGATATTTTTGTTTCCTTTTTTGTTTTCGTGGCGTCAGAGTGGCATGGCTTGATGTATCCCCCTATTGATATATTGTAATAAATGTCAGTATTATCATATTTATTATTTTTAGCAGGTTTCGTCGAATGTGCATCTCTCATGTTCATCTCTGTCTGATATATTTATTGTAGGTTTTGTATTGAAATCTTTGCAATTTTTTTTTATATCTTAACATTTCTATTGGTATTATAATCAATAACGTTTGGGTTGCTCTCATAAAGGATTTTTTTTTATTACAAAGATTTTTGAAACATTTTTACGTAGCCTTGATGAGTTTGTGGTTCGGAAGCGATTTATGTAAGGTAAGTAACGTCAGCCCTTAAAGGGGTTTAAAAAATATTAAAGTGGCTTAAGCAGTAACCCTTATTTTCATCGACTCGCTTTAGAGGAGCGTGGTAGAACAGGTAAAGGTGTCCGGCTATTGTTGGGAGCACCCATGTCCAGCAGTGGGACAGCTATAGTTGACGAAATAGCTATGTTTTTTAAAAATTGTGAAACAAAACATAACTATAGTCAGTTATTTTACTTTTTTCTTAACAGAATTTTGATACACGTAGACATAAGATCCTTTTAAATATTGTAGGTAGGCTTTG
>DWEI01002404.1:0-14441 GCA_018245875.1 Mysoria ambigua | reverse complement strand
ACCTAAATTAATTGTTTCTGTTCATTTGTTACACATTTTGAGGCAATAAAGGATTATTATTATTATTATTATTATTATTAGCTGCACGTACTCCACTCACCAGGTGTTACACTCCTCTGTCATGGTGTGTCCGTCGGGGTAGCTCCTGCCGCCGTGGTGGCACGGGCACTGCGCGCCCAGCACGCAGCGGCCGGCCGCCGCGTCCAGCACGTGGCCCTTCGCGCACTGGCACCCGGGCCGGCACTCCTGCGTCGTCTCCGTGGGGGGCAAATGCATGTTCTGCCGGGAACAAAGAACAAACACACTATGTTATAGAGAGTTTTTGTTTTCATATAAAGATACCTATATACTATACGTATCTTAGAGAAACAGAATGTGAGATGTTGGCTTCAAACCTTGCAGGTGAGCGGTTCGGCGACTTGGCAAGTGGTGAACTCCATGTGGTCGGCGGCGCTGCAGTTGGCGCGCACGTCGGCGGCGGGCGGGTGCGCGCGCGCGTCGCCCGGCGCGGCCGGCGCGCACGCCCAGCGCGCCCCCGCGCACGTGCTGCGCGCGCCGTGCGTTTTAATCAGTGTACGCAACATGCGTCTACATTATGCTTGATATTCAAAGCGAACTGTTCAAACTCCAAAATCAGAACAATCATTTTGAATATTATAAGCGAAGTATATTCTTATTTTAAAATATTTTACTAGTTAACGATGATTGGGTCGAGTTTCCATTTTACGTTGTATATTAAATTAAAACAGTTCGCTCACCAAAGTTCCAGTTCCCGTCGGCCAGCCCTCACTTCCTTGTAGCCGGGTTTGAACTGCATGCCCTTGTGATAGCACGGACACAGGGCTACCGGCACGCATGTGTTTGTGTCGTCCAAAACCTATACATATTTTATATTTTAGATTCATAGTTAGCGATAACGAAAATTGACGGTTATGAACGTTACTGAACTCGAAATTATATAGGACTCAGTGATCTAATGAAGTATAGCAGTTGTAGTGTGCATACGGAATGTTTTGCTTACATATGTATATGTTACAATATTGTATACGAGTGTTCAGTCGGAATAAAGTCATCCCCCGTTTTAATAGCGTTAGCAATGTATCTCCTACAGCCGCCGCACTCCAGCGCGCACCTGTCCGGGCGGGCAGGCGCAGCCCTCCACGCAGCGCGCGCGGCACGGCGCCGTCGCCGCCACGTCCGCGCACGTGCGCACGCAGCTGTCGGCGCACGCCGTGTACTGCTGCCCGCCGTCGCACGACAGCTCTGCGCGAGCGGCACCGACAATATACTCATCAAACTACATATATGTGTTATTTTTAAACACGGGTCACCATTGGAATATTAGAATAATATCAAAATATAAACTTTACTACATATAAATCAGATGAGAAATAGTTTGCTTTATGAATTAATTTATTATTCAGCTGCTATAAACAATTGTGTATGTGTTTTTTATCATTTTAAAATCGAATTGAGAAAAAACATTACTACGTGGTTATTCTATGGTATTGCTATATTAACAATACAGAGATGACAATGTAACCAATCGCGTAACTGTATAAAGCTATTAACTAGGTCTGGCTAATAAATCGTCATATTAACTACATCACTAAAATATTTGAAACTTCACAGCAAAAAACATCGCGGGTCCAACAAAGGTGCTGAAGTGTTGGTCCTCACCGCACTCCTTGACGTCGTACCGCCACTGGATGATGACGCCGGCCAGCGCGCACTCCGTGGCGTACGAGCCCAGCACGGGGCACAGGCAGCGGGACGGCGCGCCCTCGCACGCGCACATGTCGTACAGGCAGTCCTGGTAGAACGGCTCCACGTCCACGTACCAGTGGCACGCTGCGAAAGGAATTACATCACCACTGTCATCACTGTCGTCGTCATTCTCTCTTCTTTCAAAACACAAAGGCTCAAGGCTTCGACACGTCGGCCAAGTGCAAGTGTTCAGACCTCAATCGCGTTTATTCAATGTTAATGGTATTAGGCTAATAACTTTCCGAATTTATCTCTTGAAAATTTCTTCTCTTCAGGATGCAGTTTGACATTGAGGTCTTGCATTCATATCATATCCTCTGCCCTCCATCTATTATTAGATATTCGATTACAAGTTCCTTTATGAAATTATGTGTTAATCCGTTAATCGATTACTAAACCCTGTTCAGTTAGAAGGAGACGAGTTACGAGGAGATTACTAAGACGGTTAACGACTTACATTCGAACAGCTTGCTCTTGAGTTTGCTGCAGAAGGCCTCGGCGGACTCCTTGTTCTGCATGTTGGCGCGGCACGGGTGCTCCGGCTCGGCGATGCTTACGTCGGAGCAGAACTCGCGCGTCTTCCACTTGTTGGCGAACGCTGGCGCCGACTGCTCCACGTCGCCCTCCGGCGTTAGGAAGTCGTCTTTTTGGTTCAGGTTGAACGTGCCGCAGAGACCCTTCGAGTTAAATATGTATTTTTGTGACAATCATCCTTTTATGTATTTGTATTCATATTGTTATTATGTTAAACAACTGCATAGTTGTAAATTATTGTAGCACAAGCACGAGCAATACAGTGTTAAGTATCCACTAAAGGAAATCCACTATCTTATGATGAGAAGACTCCGTTCGCCGATTATGAATCTGATAACTTTAGAGACCTTGAAGAACATTGTGCAAAATAAGCTGACAGTGAAAATACAAGGTGTATTTCAGGGACCGATATCTAGACTCTTGAAGGGGAAAGCTGAAATTTAAGCTACAAAACTAATCCAAGTAACTTAGTTTCGTTTTTTGTTAATATTTTTGTTAATTTTTATTGCATTTGTTAATGTTTTTCATTGCACCGTACCTTAGTGCTCTCGTGTAGCGCAGGCGGAATGTCCACGTACACCCTCGTGTTGCCATCCCACCACAAGTCCACTTTCATGGGCAGTTGTACTAAAATATACACGAAACATTATTTCATGTAATATCGAAATCAATCACCCACTGAACAATAACATTATAGCGGTTATCAGTTTTATATAAATGTATTTTGGAATATTACAATTATGTAATGGTTTTAATTAGTAGCTATCAACCATATTGTTGTTCGTTGTCATTTGTTTTCATTTTTGTTTTTTTATATAAGAGACTAACTGGTGACTAAAATCTCATATAACGATTACACAAGAAATTAAGAGGGCTACCACAAACGAAAACAGCTATAGTCGGCATTTCAACTTGGACTTACCTTAATAAATGAATGCGACTCATTTGAACATTTGCTCATAAAAAACAACTCCGAAGCCGAGTAATGTGACTGAAATTATTGTGTATATAAATTGTATAACACAATCCAAAAAAAATATCGTAATAATGTTGATACAATTTCCACTCACTGATGACGAAGAGAGACGAGGCGGCGCGGATCCTGACGTCCCCGACGCGGACGGGCAAGGACGCCACCTCCTTGCCGTTGACGAGAATGAACCCGCCCTGCTTCAGGTGGATGTTCGCGCCGTTGTACGTCAGGGTCACCGCCTTCGTGCACGACGGCTTGCCCTCGCCGCGGTACGGAGACAGGTTCATCGTCTGCGTGGCGAAACGGAACATGTCATGTTGATGTATTTGGAGTTTCCCAAATTTAACTCTTTCACAAGATCGCTTTGACTGAGATAATGGTAAATGGACAGGTCATATTGATAATTATAGGATATAAATATATGTCTACCTACTTTACGTATTTAATAAACGTATTCGTCGAGACACAGGCGTGACGTCACGATGTTCTATAAAGCGGTCAACGAGTACAACAATACACGAAGGCCCACCTCGGAGATGGTCCCGGAGCAGGCGACGTTCTGCACGTCGATTGTTATGTTGTCCGTCTTCAACATGGTGTAGGTGCACTGGCCCATGAAGTCGTACCGCAGCCCGTCGAAGGTGGTATAGTGGGGGTCGCCGATGGCGCTGCAGCGCGCGCCGCACGGCACTTGCGTGCAGACCCACTCGCCGGCCTGGCAGACGCTGGGGAAGTATTCCTCTCATTGCCACGTCGCAGGGGACACGAGTAGATTTATTAATGCCGCTAAGCAGGAGTGATGACCTAATTGTGTACCCATTTAAATATATACATATGTAGACACAGATATAACAATCCGTTCCGACTGTCAGGAACAACAAAATATTTATTAATTTTCTCAAATATATTCCGTCCATTTTCAAGTGTGATATAGATTTATTTAGGTCAGCGATTCACAAATCATTATGAGTAAAGTAATTATCGATGCATTATTAAAAATGTTTATTAATTTATATGAATTTAAACATTTCTACATGATTATTGTATCTTCACTAGCGCTAGTAAACACTAAAACAAACTCTACATTACTTATTTACATTATACCTACTATTAATGTATTTTTATTCACAGGATCGTCTTCTATTTAAAATCAGTTAGAAGAACATCAAACGAAACTTACCAAGTGTTACAACTCTTGGGTATGACGGAGCCGCTGGCGAAGACCTGCTTGCGCGCGCGGCACGGGCACTCGCTGCGCTGCACGCAGCGGTTGTTGTCGAGCAGCAGCCCGTCGGCGCAGAAGCAGCCCTCGGCGCACGGCGCGGCGCCCGCGGCGGGCTGCGGCGCCGCGCACGACGCCTGCACGCTCGGCCCGCACGAGCGGTAGATCTTGCCGTCCGGGCATTTCATCGCTGTGTACACATTCAATATTCTCTCACTCTGTAATATATACAAAACGCTAATTGTCAGTAATTGGGGGTGCTAGAACCCTCTGTGGTTCGACTCCGGCGGCACCACCGCCACACCTATTTCTGCCTTATAACAGCGGTGTTAAGCGCTGCTATGTTCCGGTTTAAAGGGTGTGGTAAGGGAAACATACTTTTTCGAGGCATTTCAGCTCAGTCCTCAGGGGTAGAGGCGCATCTGTGGTTGACTTATCTGCGGTTGATTAAAGATGTCCATGGGCGACAGTAGCCACTTACCATCAGGTGGCCTGCATGCTCGTCTGCTACTTCCATATTATAAAAAAAATTGCAATCATTAGTGTTTTTTTATATATTCTTAACTACGTTGCTTACCTCATTTGATATCCACATTAGAATTATTAACGAAACAAAATTAACGATGTCATCGGAAATAAATAAATAAATTAAATAACAAGTGAACTCACGACACGTATCGGCATCCCGCCAGGACTTCATCTCCTCGATACCGTGACGCAAGCACTCCTTGGCGTACACGGATACAGTTTTGCAAGCGCATTCTTCGGGGCCTGGCATCAAATTACATCAACGTCATCAGCCTATTCGTCCACTGCTGGACATAGGTCTCTCCAAATTACATAGGTACTTTAATTATAACTGTCATCAGCGACGAAGATTAGACTGCCTCGTCGGTGGCGTGCTTGGAAGCGCGATTGCTGATCAAAAGGTCCTTGGCACATATCCTGGGTTTGGTACTGTTGGATTATCTAACCTAAAATTGTCAGCGGTCGTTCGAAGTCTGGATTTGTGCCCGGTGTATGGCAATATTCATCAGAGCCATTAAAACTATATACGCCACTGTACAAATGAATCTCCTGAATAAATTTAATCAGATACTCAGACAACGAAACATTTTTACGTACAAATTCCTTAATATAACTAATTCCACATCCTATTCTGATTTACATGCACCAACCTTCATTGACCTATACACAGTTTCTTTAAGACATACTTATGTGACATCCTTTTTGACTACATCAAGCACTTTTTCAAATAGTGTGACTGGAAGCAAATTATGCAGTATCGACGACAACTCAGTTTGTTTTAACATACTAAATGTACTTTCAGTCGTCAGACAGCAACATGGGCGATAAGAGAAGATCACGCTGCGATCCCAATCTGCAATCTGGGGTAAAACCCCAGAGAGTAGTGGACTTAGGCTGATAACTATGACGACGTGTGGGTAATTTCAAACGAAGACTTACTTAGGCTCGCAACACACGCGCAGTAGTCCCATTGACAAGCTTCTAATAGTTGAGACACGTCCATAACCTGCGAAAATTTATATCACGTACATCACACTATGAACTATTTGCTTGCGTGTAACTTTATTTGGCTACTTTGTAGATCCTGAATTCGCTTATAATAATAATATTTTATTGTCCAAAATATAAACAAGAGAAGAGGAAGTAAAAGTTACAAAGATTAAGAAAATATTTTCTTTTTATTGATGAGCAAAAAGAGTCGGAAATGGTAAGGGCGGAATTCTATGCCAAGCTGATTTTCAACTGCTTTCTCCCCGCCCCCTGTAGTGCAAAGCAGAAGTAATGTTCTATACATTACTCCCTTTTTTACAGCTCAACACAGTCGAATTATATCTTCCAAGAGCATAGTGCGTTACGTGTTGCTTGATTGAGGGATAATTCCTAGTGACCAGCCGCTAGACTACGAGTAAGATCGGAAATGTACAAAAACCCCAGAATATTTAATGATATACTTACTTTGGAGCATTTCCTGAACTTCTCCTTGGTGAAGACCCGGTTGCAGAAGTCCCTCGCGCGCAGCACGTCCTCGCTGGACTTGGACGAGCAGACGCTGGTCTCTGGGCTGCTGTCGCAGATGTCTACGCGGGAACGGCCATCATACTTTAAGAAGGACAGTTAATTCTGTATGTCACGGCCGTAAAGAGTATGTGATAGAGACACTATATCAAATTCTGAGTAAGGGAAGCTATGCTCTGTGAAATGCAATCCTTATGTTCAGCGTGAGTACATAGACAGAATCCATCAGAAGCAACAGACTGGTGATGCTAATGATGTTGATGATAATAATTTCAAATTCTATAGTATTTTTATTCAAAATAACATGACAATTGAACTATCTCAAGTAATGTCTCTGCCTGCTACATCGAACCCAAAATGTTGACAATCGCAAATTTATTATCATAGATTAAATTATAATTGAAAATCGATTCTATAGCAAAAAATGTCATTGCAAAGTTCTTATCACGACACTCGCCTCCGATCTTGTTCAGCTGCCAGGACGCGATCATCACGGCTTGCGTTTTTGCTATGGAACCACTTTTAATCTTCATATCGTTTTCAGGGTTGCTGTCCAGCGTGCCGCAGAGACCTTCCGTCTTGTTCCACAGCAGCACCGTCCCTTCCACTATCACTAGGTTCTGCAATAGCATTACGGGTAAATCTTGAAAATGTTTAAACCACAAGTACAGGAAAACAAAATTCGCAATAATATATATCCCTAAACTATAGAACTACGCATTCATGTACACTGATAATAATGACCGTAAACATGATAAATAGGAAACATTGATAAAAACATTTCGCAGTCCAAAATATATACAGTTCGAGATAGAGGAGAAAATACACATGATGTGATGAGAGGAAGAAAATTGTTATTTATGTAAACACAAGGATGTACACAAGCCGGCGTTAACATAATGCCTCTTATGTCTTACCAGTTCGGAAGTATGTGGGGTGGTCTAACCTTCGTCGCAGATAGTTGGCGATTAAGTTAAAATAGGCCCGGAAACCACTGAAATGTTGTGGAGTTTAATTGACGTTCTAATTGTATACACAGTTCTGGACAATAACTGCAGCAGGACTGAGCTGTGGCCAAGTACGCAAATAATCCTTACATTCGTGTCCCACTTGAGAGCGACCCCCAGCGCGTCCAGGTCGACCAGCACGTAGTCGCCGGGCATGGACACCCGGATGCCGGGCAACGTCGCGGGAATGGGGATCAGGCGTTTGGTGCTCCTGAACAGCACCGAGCCGTCCTCTGCGACGTGAGAGCATAGCTTTGAAACATCAATAAGTTGGAACATCACAACAATATGTACAAACACAGGAACGGGCCAAGTCATGACTTAATCGTGTGGGGTTATCGAGTGACGGTAAAGGTCAGTGTACATTTCTATTTATGTATGATACGTATGTAGATTCATTTTATGACATTTTAAATGGAACAAAATCACTAGGATTATAAAGAAACCATGTCTGAATTGAGCCGCTCCAGATAATCAAGACCCCGACTTTTTTTAAGGTCCTTTCAAATACACTGATCTGGAAAACAGCAGAGTTTGGCCAACTAAAACTTTAGCATATTTAGTATAATTTAGATTTTCTAGTAGTGGTTCGGAGTCTGGATATGTGTCCGATGCATGGCAACAGGCTCACCACCTATTACGTAGTGGGACGTAAACGTAACTGGTGAATCGTGGAAATGTTCTGCATTCCTCTGTCTACCCCTTTGGGGACTACAGGCATGAAGTTACGTATATTTAGATGCTTGAGCATAGTCCCGAACCAAAAGGTGAAAATAAAATTTATTAATCTGCGCCGATGTTCCTCGAAGCATGTGTTGAAGTGAATTTTAGCAGAGATCCAACAAGACGCACCCGCGACGCTGAGCGTGTACATCTTCTCCTCCAAGAACACAGTCAGCTCGGACGGACAGTAATCTTGACTCTTGCATTCAGGTTGTCTGATGGCCACTGTGTATTTGTGTTCCACTGCATCTCGCACCAGTATGTGTTGGCACGGAGATTGGAAGCTGTGAGGAATTGTGATATTTTATTTGTTTTATTACATGACCATAAAGAAAGAAGCACTGATTTGATTCGTTTCAATTCGTCTTCTAGAGGACAATTACCCCCCGCTGTGAATACGCTGATAGCTTGCAGACCTTCTGGAGTTAGAGAACTTGGTAATTGTGATGGCCGAAAGTTTATTTATTTTTTTATTATTATTACCTGTAGATCTTTCCATCGAAGGTTTTGTAATGCATCCCGGCCCACGTTAAGCAGCTGCCTCCTTTTGGTGTGTAGTCTTGCACCACGATCACGTGGTTCCCACTGCTGGGAGGATAGTACTTGCCGGGGCCGAAGGTCGTGTGCTCCAGCTCCGGGCGCGGCTGTCCAGTGGTGCTTTCGTTGGAGGGTTGTATCGAGTAGTAGGGCTGAAATAAAATAACTCATGCACACGATGAACTCCATGCGTTTGCAGTTATTGCGTATTCTTATTCGAACTTCGATCTTATCCACATTCAGAGGAACCACAATAGATGAGTAATAATAATAATATTTACCACTCAGTGCCCTCTGCTTACCCCGTAAAAACCCTGACATGATGGTATAGTAATATTGCTATTCAAATGGTATGTTAAAAATGGTAGGATATGTCGGTACGCTTTATACTTTTCAGAAAAATAAGGAATTGAATTGGTGGAAAATTTTTACAAAGTTTTAATTAAATACTCATATTTTCTTATAAAAGTATGCATGAAAATAAACACTTACATTGTGATGATTGCTAGGTGTGACTATGATAACTTCCTCTGTAACAGATAAAAATATATAATTTCAATGTATATTTTCTTGACTCTAAACTTATAACAAAGTACATAACATTTTTTTTTATAAAACGTGAATAAATTTGAATAGTGTTGGTACATATTACATTTCCCAAATTGTTAGCTAAGAATTAATATAGAAAACCTCAAATTTTGTCTTCGAGCTGAAAAAAAATACTGTTACGATTACACGAGCGATAAAACTATTTTAACATAATATTGAGCGTACATAATAATTTCATGCGGCTGAAAAACAAAAGTCCCACTCGGCACCAGACATGTTAGTAATGCTTTGCATTTTGTGACACATAATGTACACTGATTGTTAATTTCTAAGTTATTTTCTAAAACATTATGTACATGACAAGGCGATAATGTTAAATCGACTACTTTTCAGTAGGTACCTGGAGTTATCCAGGAGCATATAAAATACTTGGTGGCAAACAACATATAAATATTTTATTACAGAAGTATTTTATTACACATATGTACATATTGGTTGACCGTTAACGTCTTGTTAAAAGAGAATAATATATCTATAGGACACAAAATAGGCCCAAGTATCAGATGGTCTAAAGACTTTAAAAAGCTGCTGGATAGCGGTGGTTTGAAAAAGCGAAGGATTGAAAAGGACCAAATGGATATATTTTTGACACAGGGAACTTTATAGCGGTGAATTTGTAACGGCTAATGAAAATACGAAAGTGATATATGAAAGGTGCAATAATTGGACACTTGCCATAAACACAGCGCGGAATCGGTCGCGGTTCGAACACGCCCGTGGAGTAGGAACACGTGTAGATCTCGGCGGGCGGCGCGCTGAAGGCGGCCCCCGGCGCGCAGCTGAGCTGGCACCGGAGCTGGTCCGCTTCGCCGGAACACGAGTGGCCGCCGTTGAAGCGCAGCTCGCTCACGTCGCAAACACTAGTCGCTGGTGTTCCGACAAACAGTATAAATAATTTGAGGATACTCAATGTAGCTCGAGAAGGTTCCGAACGAGACTTTTTATTATAAATCAACATGTAGGTACGCCACAATTATATGTCACCTGCCCACATTTGCTTTACATTACAACATTTAAGACTGGATCTTACAGTATTGGCACTGTGGTCCTCTATAATCAGCTGGACACTGGCAGGTATTTATAGTAAGGCACACGCCGCCGTTCAAGCAGGGTGGATCGCATTGTGGCTGGCAGTCGCTGAGGGTGGTGATGTCGGCCCGGGTGGGCTGCCACTGGCCCGACACACAACGCATGTTGGCTATTGACGAGCCGTCGAAGAACTTGAATCCATCCATACACGTGATTGTACACATTCTAGCAAAGCAGAAAAACAATTTGGTAAACATATTAATAATTATGAAGAAGTGCGATTAAAAAGGCCATCTCCTTAACTGATTTAAGTTAAAGCTTATTTTGGTACGCATTTGTAATACCCCAATATAGATTTTGGTTGGTTTCGAAATATATTTATTTGTTATAGAATAAACTGTTTGCTATTTATCAATCAAGTATCTTTAGTATGCGTAACAAAAGACTTAAGTGCAAGAGTGAAGTCCAAGTGTACTCCATGTCTGCTCTCCACTAGAATGCTAACTTAACAATACACACGTTCAATCCACTGACGCACTCCACAAGCGTACTCACTCGGCGTAACATCTCTGAATGGAGTTCTTCGGCGCGGGAGGGTACGCCAAGCACGGTTTCTTCTCCAGCTCGCAGTACTTGCCCTCGAAGTTCTTCGGGCAGCTGCACGTGTTGCGGTCAACGCATATGCCGTTATTCTTGCACTCTACGTCGCATACTGCTGTGAGGATATGGAAAACTGTGAGTACCTAACGCGGAATACTTTCACCACCTACATACTTACCCATAGCCTGAAAGATGCCTTGCAGACTATAATTCGGTGCGTATGGTCACTCTCTTTGACGAATAAGTTTTTTAAGGTGATGTTTGATATATTGAATACAAATATTCGAGTAGATATTAATTTTAATACAGTATTGATTGCCTCGTTGGAGTGTTTGCAAATGTGAACGCTGTTAGAGAGGTCCAGGGTTCAAATTCCAGGTGCAGTTCCAAAATAAATGTCTCATTCATAATGTTCTACTAGATAATTGTTAGTACTGACTCTTAAGTCTGTATTTGTGCCCGGTGTATGGCAATAGGGTCACCTCCTATTCGATAGTTGGACGTAAACGTAACTGGTGAAATATGGAATGTGGAAATGTTCTCTTCTCTTCTGTCTACCTCTTCGGGGATTACAGGGATTATTTTAATGTTATATTTAATATACAAAATACATCGAAATCAAATATTCTACGGACAAAAATTGGTTCATTATTTCAAAAGACCTAACGATTAAATCTTTTTTAAAACGGTTTTCTACTCAGTCTTCTTGGCTTTATTATTATGTTTATATGCAAATTAGTCAGAAGTTCCGATGCAATACACAAAAAAATAAGAGCTTAATGATCAACAAAAAAGCACAAGTACTACATCATTATCATCATCATCAGTCTATCTCAGTCCACTGTTGGACAAAGGGGAGGGGTAAGTTGGGGGAGGCCCCATAGAGAGCCACCGCGCTTGCCGCAGTCCTCGACTTGCCGCAGTGCACGCAAGTCCTACGTACGTACGTGACCCAAATTTTATTATGTGAGCCCTTAATGCACATTATCAACGACATTGAGCTTATATAGGTCGTTATAATATGCAAATAGCACCCAGCAGCACCCAATCGGCGGTCATGTTCGTAATAAGTATATCCGGTTGATAATATCCGTCATCCTACGCACGTCCACTGTGGACGTATATGAAGCGATTAATTACGGTATCTCTGTCAGTATATACGTTTGTTATTATGACTGACCCGTCTTCGTGTTGGTTGCAAGCGCGGCTGCGTATTGAGCGTTCCCGAGTTCAAATCCCAGGTGAGACACTATTGGATTTTGTCCAACTGGAATTTCTAGTTGAAACTACTAGTAGTGGCTTGGAATCTCGATTTAGGCCCGGCGTATGGCGGGAATATTCTAAACGTGGGTATATTCTACGCTTCTCCGCCTTCGAGGATTGTAGCCGTGATGCTAATTTGTATGTATTTTTATTATACAATAAGCGAGAGTTCATGATGAAAGACTTCGACTCAGACCGAAGTTGATAGAGCAACCCTGAATATACACGCTGGAAATAAATTTGAATGTGTGATATTAATTATGTACGTATATATGTTCAATAGTAAAATATACATATCTTCATAAATATACAACAAATGATAATGCAATGTTAGTACTAGATACTAAGATACACCATATTGTTGCCGTGGTATTTAAATCTGGTACAAGTTTCAAAACCCAAAGCTATGCTCCACCGCTCGGGGATGAACCCAAGATTAGTTACCTGAGAATATAATGAAATATTTCGCTAAAATTAATTCAGGCTGCTATTTTGATAGGCAACCGCAAATCGCAATCGCAACCTCGTTGCTCGTGTTGGTTGCTTGTGCGACTGCCGAGCGGGAGGTCCCGGATTCGATGCCCGGGTCTAAAACTACAAAATTTTCTAATTTAGAATTTCTATTAGTGGTTCGGAGTCTGGCCTTGTGCCAGATGCATGGCGATAGGCTCACCACCTATTCTATAGTGGGACGTAAACGTAACTGGTGAATCGTGGGAATGTTCTGCATTCCTCAGCCTATACCTTCAGGGATTACAGACGTGAAGTTACGTTTAACCGCAAATTAAAATAAATATATCCTAGTGTCAGATGAAATGATGTCATACGTATCACACTATTAAAACATCTGTCTATATCTTATGAGCATGTTATTGAGCATTGCTATATTTCTCATCGATGCATAGAGAGGTTCAGGACCTTAGCACGTGAACAAAAAGGAAATGCCGGCGATGAAAAAGAAAATTATAATTTTTATATACTTACCAGCTACAGGATTATTGGCGTTGTTCTGGAATTCCGGGTAACTAGGCCTAAAACAACAAATATCTACATGAAAAAATAAATCCATTAAAGTATCTTATATAAAATAATGTAAACTAAAACACGGCTCATTGTTCTTTAGTAGTTTTAATATCGACGCCAAGGAACGTACACATCTCTATAACCCCCGAAACTCCAATTTAACATTGAACCATTTATTGAACGGGCCAAGAATAAGTGAATCTGACTGCTAAATAGAAGGTTGTAGATTCGATTTACGCCCGGGACGAATACTTCTGTTGTGATTACGAGCGTAATTATTACCCTTCGTATGAAATTATCTATATAAAATATCTATTTAATCATTTCTATATGAATAAAATCTGTCGAAAATCTGGTTACAGTAACATAGGCACACCAACTAATGTGGGTTCAAATGGCCTTAATAAAAATTAATAAAAAATAAAAAATATTATGGCCTTAATAAAAAAATTTCCTTTATAAAAATTAACTTACTGAAAACCGGAGTTAGAATTCCATGTGTTTTTTTCTCCGTACGCATTGTGCGGATTTATGTAGGCCGACTTGGTGCCGGCATACCCCGTTTTCGTACCGGCGTACCCCGTTTTCGTACCGGCGTACCCCGTTTTCGTACCGGCGTAGCTCGTTTTCCTACCGGCGTACCCCGTTTTCGTGCCGGCGTAGCCATTTTTTATGCCCGAATATCTATATCCAGGTCTATAACGCGGCCTCGTAGGGTTCGACGGCATATATGCCGGCGCCTGAACGTCCAATTGACTGTGAAAATCGTGGAAACAATATTAGTCATGGCAAATATTAAATTTGTTCGCGAATGTAATAATTATGAATAAATTATTTGTCGAGCGTATATTTACATACATATATAGCATATACATATATATACCTACACACTTTAAGGATTTCCCTATTTTTTTCAGTCTTTATTAGTCATACTACACACTGCATAAAATATTGATATGATCATCTTAAGAGATTCACCTGCTTGTTACCAATTATTATTACGAATTTCTTGAATTTACAAAAAAAAATCCGCTAAATTAATTAATTTATTTATTTACATACATATCTTCACGCCGAGTCCCTTACGGGGTAGGCAGAGAGCACGGAGTGC
>DWEI01002403.1:0-14442 GCA_018245875.1 Mysoria ambigua | reverse complement strand
ACCGGTGAATCGTGGGAATGTTCTGCATTCCTCTGTCTACCCCTTCGGGGATTACAGGCGTGAAGTTACGTTTTTATTCTACACTCGAATCATGTCCAATCGCGGCCAGTGAACATACTTACATCGTAGATAACACCTTTTATAAACAATGGGAGGTACCAATATTTAGTTTACTGTCGATGACCACTTGCGCCTGTTGGTATTGCCGAGCAAAAGAGGCATTGACGTGCAGCTAATTTATATCGGCTCATTTTTAAAACTTTCGCTTTAAACCAACCTTAAAGAACAGTAAACAAAGTAGGATTATTTATAGAAAAACGCTCATGAATATATCCATAAATTTTTCGCAGAACCACTATGACAATATAATGAAAAATGTGACTAAACCCGACATTGGTTGATCGCATTATAACCCAGCCAACTTGGGCATGAGCAAATGTCCTGGCCGCCTAAAGGGATCGGCGTGTGATACAAGCTGCGTTCTGCGATATTCGATCCGCATTTCTTAAGAAAGCTTATGTCCAGCAGGTCACTTACGATTCAATAGGCTTTAAGTAAAACGACTCATCATTTAGATATTATTATATTTTCGAATCTAAAATGTACAAAAAATACAACTTAAAGTAATGTACTCAAAACGCCTGTTTGTATTGGTGAACAAAATATTACAATTTGAAACACCTCGTAATAATAGCTTCGGCTTCGTTTAATTGACAAATGTGTAGAAAATAATCCAGAACAAAGTATTAGGAACAAAAACAGTAAGCATCACTAAATATTATTTATTTCCTTGTAATTGGATATTTCATCTGATTATATTTATTCGGATATCGTACCAAAAATAATAAATTCGTTTTCACTAATATCAGGGCGGTTGTTCAAAAGGCTTCGACAAGACTCGGTTGTAATCATACAGCTGATTTGTAGGCTGTATATTTACAAAAAATATAAACGTAACGACCTATATCAAATTTATTATTTAATCAACCATCACTTTATAACAACTTTGGTTGTGTATTCTACTCGTAAAAATATATGTATTTTACCTATTTACAATATATATAAACATACATACATACAATGCGAAGAAATGCACAGCAAAACAAGAGGCCCTATCTAACCTTCGAAGAACTAAATAACACAGACTCAACGGCCGCCCGGCAAAAACATTACGGCGCGAGCTGGGACCGGCTCCGCGCGGACCGCGTGTAACATTATCGTGTGAATTTCTAGTCGCCGCGGGACCTGGACGCACTTAATTAGTCGTTAAAGCTCACGAACACAAGCAACCCGTAGCGTCGCGTCTGACACGACAAATCGTCTCTCTCGTCTTAACATAATTAGGTTCATGAAGCGTGTAGTAAGTAACGGAGCCGTAATTATTTTTGTCGGTTGCCAGCAACTAAAATCACTTCTGCAGTGTCTTAGAAAAACATAATTAGCTTTAATACAACTTTATCTATAACAGAATGTTAACGTCTAAATAAATATACACAATACAAAATATACCCCTGCTGTTCACAGACGACAGGCCAAGACAAGAGGCACGATTTTATACAAAAAGAATAAAACCAACAACGTACGGGACCGCGCCGCCTCCTCGTGTTAGCGACTGTCATCTCACTATAAATACATTTATCACACTCAACCTTGTACAGAGCGACCGGGGGGCGTACGAGCGGAGCTCGCGAGCCGCGCCGGCCGCGCTCGGGCCGACCGAGTGCGCCCGCTATGTTCTCCCGTGAAACAAGGACTCCCGTACCCATCGATGTCCGCAGTGCGCCCTCGCGCGCTGCTCGCTCGCGATCATGTCTCCCTCGCCACAGAGCGGTTAGGTCGCGTAAAAATAATCAATTATCACATTGTTTAAAACAGACCAATTCACTAATTCTTACAGCCCGATTTATTTTTAACACTGGATGGAAATTTTGGACCCTATTTATACATATTTTCCTAGGTTTATTTATGTACTCTGTGCCAAGGGATCGACATATTTTAAACGGAAGAAATGTACATTCCGTACAATAACCGATCATACATATATGTATACATATACTATAGTAATAATAATAATAATATATAACATTTCCATACACATAGATCAAATATTTCTTTTCAAGATTAATATAATGTAAATCTATCATGCTCTTATCAATATACTCCACTTGACATTAACTTCTAACAGTGTTTTTAATAACTATCAACTTCGCAACAGTAAATACATAACATACCGTAATAGCGGCCGAGAACAGTTCATTCGAACTTATGGTGGAACAAAAAAAAATGGCCGGGAACTACACAAATGTAACCAATAAAACAACTGTATGTTTCAATTGAAAATATTGCGTTGCTGATGGAATAACGCCGTGCCGACTATACAATAATAGGTCCTGAAATTATACGTAATACGAAAACGTCCGCAAGCGTCCCGTCATTCGCAAGACCGCGTAACATGTGTAACATGAGCCGATTCCACGCGAAAGTTATAAGCTACAACAGGCGTGTCATTTTTAAAATAGACTCACCCGTTCACATTAAGATGAATACTTAAATAGGATCGTAATAATTTAATAGAAGATTTGCGTAAATTACTTTTTAATTCACAAAGCCCATTTATAATAATCTAACGTTCACTTTCCAAAATATTTAATTTTTATCTCATAGGAATATCTCTTCGTTGCTGACACGCGCAGTCCGATCTTTAGTCGCGGCGACGGTAAATTTGAAATTCAACGCCGCGCTGCGGCCAGCGGCGCGCGGCTGCGGCAGCCTGCCGCAGCCTGCCGCAGCCCGCCGCCGGGCGCCGCGCCGGCTCGACGCCGGGATCGTTGTCTCCGTGCCACGTCGCGGTTACGCATTTGGAAGACGAACATGCAAACATTGCTCTAGGGTGTGGTCTTTTTTTTTTGGATGAATGTCACAGAAATCTTAATTCGCTACGGTACCAGAGCATTAATCTTAGGTAAGAAATTAGTTATACAAAAATTTGACTCTTTATACAAATGTATATTTGTCTTAAAAATAGTTCTGCGTCGATATACTTAATTATCAGCTTTGATTTCGATGTAATCTTTACCAATACATTACTAGTAACTATTAAGTCGGCGATTGAGATATAACTTCGCGCGTCGTTTCCGTCGGAAGTAACTGATTTGCGTACTTTCAATATAATTATCCATTAATGTAACACTAATGCCTATTTTTCAATATCGTATAATATTACCGTTAATTATTAAGGTGGCGTTTAAAAAATATCATTTTTACTTTGTAATTTCAGGCACCCGTGCATCGATGATGCTATCATATTTTTTTTCTCGTTTATATACAATCCAATTTGAGGAAAAGACCATTTTTTAACCCATTCTGTGGACGTGTTCTCAATACGAATCTTCGTTACATAACTATGTTACCGTAAACCTGTAAAAAATATAGCATTCTTTGGGTACATTAAATTCTCACTGAGACTTCAAAAACTAACCGACGGCATTTGATGCAGTTTCAACTAGCGAACTGTGAATAAGCTTAGCGTCTCGCCATCGCCCACAGCGTTGTCCGCGCGCGACCGCCTCGCTCCGGCCGGCGCCGCCGCGCCGCCGCGCCCGCGCCCGCGCCCGCGCCCGCGCCCGCGCCCGGCGAGTGGAATGAACTAATAAATATTGCTGTTCGTCGGATCATTGTAAAGCTTTCTCTCACTATCGGTAACGCGCCAACGGTGTTATAAACTTTCGCTCTCCCAATTGTATGTTTGCAGTGAAAATGTTTCGTGATCAATCGTCTATTTAAATCGTTAGGGTATAAAAATATTTATATATACTTTTTTCTTAGACAATTTACTTTTTAAATTTGGTTTTATGGATATCCCCTACATATTATTTGTACGTTCATCTTTAGGTAGGTAATTTATCATACATCACAATTTTTATAGCGTATATTTACTTGCTATATATGCTATGGTTGTTACAAGTTATATAAGCCACTAACTGAACAGTATCTGTCAGCGTCTTGAAATGTTAAATTATAATGAACCCCCCTATCATTTGTTAAGTACTTTATAACCACTTAAGTAATTGCCATTTCTTTATACCTTGAGATGAATAAATCCGGCAAACTCGATTAAACCAGACCGAGAGGAGTGTAGAGGTCAAGAAAATGGCATGCGAATGATAGAGAAAAATAATGTTTAAATTACTTTTAAATATTATTTTAGGCTCTTACGAATTATATCTACAGTCACTCCAAATAATCAACTGAATGTTGTGAATGGGAATTTTTAAATTTTGAACAACGTTTGATTTATTTAACATTGTGTAAAAAGTTTAAAAGGGTTTCGATTTCTTGTATTGTAAATTTTTAGTCTCGAGTTGTGGTCCCGAACACTACCAGATTTAACAGCGTTTATTATTGAAGTGGGAGACAGACATTCGTACAAACATAAGTCACGCCACGAGTCACTCGCCAACAACGAAATTATCTCTAAATGAGTTACGTTAAAGTATTTCATATAAGTAATATTGTGCGATTCTAAGTCTTAACTTTCAAATTTCATTATGACAACCGCCACGTCTTTCAGTGATAGAGCAAAAATTGAAATATTCATTGATTTTTAAAATTCAGTTGACAAGACTTATACTTGAGCGTATATCACCCATCACCGTCAGAAATGGCGGTCAATGCTGATAAAAATTTTGGTGCTAATTTAATATAAAATTACAATAGAGATGACGCGTTCAACTGCCGCAGCAAACGTACCGTGCCGCAGTCGAGACCACATTACGCGAACTCACTAATCGCTGCCCTCTCGTGCCCTTCCCGGTCGACGACGTCTACACCGCACGCACTTAGATTACATTGGAATTGCTCGTTACGATTAACACGCCGCGTACGATTGCCCCTAATTAGTTCCAATATAAAATTTTTATCTAAAACATTCAGGCTCCGAAAATATAAACATACATATTTATTATTTCGGAGCGGCGCACACCACTGCGTATTAAGCGTACAATATCAATACGCAGTAGTCGCCCTGCCGCGGCGCACGCGGCGGCCGCGGGACGCGCGCCGCCCCGGCCGGCCGCGCGTGCCGGCGCCGCGCGGCGCGCCGCACGACGCGGCCTCCGACACTGAGCTGACGTTTACCTATAGCTAACACTTAAATTATATAAGTAACGACTAATTTTCGTTTTTACTTTTTACAAAAATAGCAATCCTAGCGGCGTCAAAGACGATGATTTTTTTCCATGCCATTATTTTGTGAATATCGTCGTTGTACAAATATATTATATCCCATTCACTCGTGAAACACGTACGAAGCACTATATTAATATAGAATAGTAGAAAATAGCATCGAGAGGAGCTCGTGCGCTCCGACACGCCGACACGTCTCCAACGCGGGGAGTCTGGTTCAACCTCGAGCGTCCGCCGCCTCGACCCCTCGGGGTCTTATAATATCGACCGACGACGGCGACGCGCCGCCGCGGCCGCCCGGGGCCGACGCCGGCGGTCCGTCGCGGGGGGTTGCATCGCTAACACAGACACTACAATTAAAACGTAACAAATATTTAAAACAAAATAATGATAAAAAAAAAGAAATAATAAACATGATGCGCTCTATTAACTAATTCAACGTATACGTAGTGATGTGGCCAAACTTGCCTACTACCGGCTAACTATAGGTTATAAAAATCAGGTAACAATGACGAGCGTTCCCATGTGAGGGTAACGAATGGGGGCATGTTGCGACGGGCCACGGTTACCCCAATATCCTATAATTGAGGACTGTTAAACATTATTAATTTTTAACATTGTATGTTTATCATTATCTTCACCCCCTCTCCCCCTCATCCTTGGGGCGGAAGCGTGCCTAATTCTCTTTGAGCAGTATTATACAAACGTATAATATAAACAAACAGTATAATATATCTGATAGATAATATTATAAAGGTTAAGTTACAAAGAATGAATTTCGTTTCTGCCCGCATGCCCCAGTCGTTTGCCTCGACATGCGTTCATTGGAAACTGAAAGCGAGTCTCGGTCATCTAACGGACAAATTGAAAATATTAAAACAATGTATTTCAGAAGATGTGATCAAAAGTTTTTTTTTGTTGTATAAACACAAAATATTATATCACATAAAAGAAACACATATTATTTTAACAAAATATTTACACTAAAGCAACCGTCATAATTTAATGAAACTTTATTTACATATTATGATTTCACAATTTCTATACTCCGAGAGTAAAATACTATAACAAAATAATTTTAAGTATTTTACTGAAAGCTATCACAAAGTATAGATATTTTTATATGTTATGCCAATGAAAGAATTTTAAATCGTTTCACTCTCGGAGCGGAACTATTTCATCGCCCCATCGAACACTACAATACAACTTACTTTGTCATAACAGGTAACATCTGACTTTCGTAATATAATACATAACGTTCACAACGCCAAAAATATGTGTTTATTATTTTCTATACATATATTGCACGCGATCTGCTTCTATTGTACACGATGAACGTAAACTAGGCGTACGAGTCAATCATTTTTTCGGATTTTCTTTCCTCACAGGAAGCCACCGACGTTACATCCCAGCGCGCTCCGGGCCCCGTGGGCCGAGCCGAGGGCCGTATAAAAACTATACAAAGATATAATAAGGTATCAAGACCGACTCGAGCGAGCGCGGTTCTCATAGAACTCGATAAACTTACGGCCGACCGGCGCGTCCTCGCCTCGGAGGTATCACTAGCACTACTAGACTGCACGAGTCGTGTTCACAGGGCCGAGGGGCGTGGCGAGGGGCGGGGCGCGGCGCGAGGCGAGGCGCGCGGCGGTTAATAAATGCAACTCAACGAGGATCCGCGCGGCGGGCGGCCGGCGGTCACTGCGACAGCAGCTTCTGCAGCAGCGACGCCGCGCCCCCCGCCGCGGCCCCCGCGCCCGCCGCCGCCTCACCGCCCGCCGCCGCCGCCGCCGAGCCCGCCTCCGTAGTATTCTGTCACAAAACACGCACTCTTAATGCAGTCGTTGGCCTCCCCCTAGCCTAACCTCGTTTTCATTCGGTGCACGCACGGCAGCCTCCGACCGATCGAGCGGTAGGCGAACTTATCTGAGATGTGCAGTTATTCAGTTCGAATTCGAATCTAAAATTCGAATTATAGGATGTACTACAAGCGAAATCTCTAACATTGAAACTAGGGTATTTGTAATTTTATGAATCTAGTGCTCAATGGATATTAAGATCTCATTTACTGTTACTATCTAACGCTTACAAGTAAAACTCTTCAATATTTAAGTTATATCCATTCGAAATATTTACACCATTGTTCGCAGAATTCGAACACCGATTTATTCAACAGAAATATTTCTGTTGATAACCTTAAAATTTAGTTAATTTCTATCGTGACCACATAAACGTTCTTATAATTTGTAAAAATAGAATTGTAACAATGATCAATAACGTACAACAAGAAATTTGGGAACACATTTATAATGAAATCAATCATTAATCATTATTTTTCATGTACGTTGCTACTGCCAAGGATTATAACTAATCAATCTGTTTTCGTTGCTTGTTAATCGCTATACTTACGTTTTATTTAAAACGCCTTACAATTAAAAAAAACATCATGCAGTCATTATATGATACAGCACTCAATAAACGAAATAATTCGTATGCTGTAAACATTTGAAAAGCGAAAAGTAAGCAGTCTATTGCAAATTCATAAACTGAAGTATTACCGGCAATCCAAAACCGACACCACAATTTACCAATTTGCGCATGCGAATTACCCCATTTTTTTTGTAGTAAAGCTCATATACACTTCCATTACATTTGAAGACTTAAAAGCATATGAATATATCCACGTTTTAATGGGTTTATAACTCTAGAGAAATGTCTGAGAATGCACAGAACGCAAATAGTTTTCACTAAAGTAAGAAATCATTATTAGACATCACATCACAAAAGCTTCATCAATAGAGACAGAAATGTACCAAACCGAGCGGACGCGGGCGCGGGCGGTCGCCGGCGGCGGCGGCGGCGACGCTGCTTGGCACATTTCATCGGAGTAGCGGCTAAATGTGAGAATGATCGACTCGACAACACGCAGCGGAGCAGACTCAATACGTAATAATAATAATCATAGGTATGCAGTTCTACGAAAAATAATGAAAACCGATATAGAAGTGGAGGAGTGAGTGGATGGTTCCGTCGCGCAGGCCGCGCCGGCTTACCGGGCTGCTCTGTGCGGCGTCCCAGGCGGGCGCGGCGGCGGGCGCGCGGGGCCGCGCGGCCGGCGCGCAGCCGCCACCTACGTACGCACACACGCTACAGCGGCGCCGGCGGGCGGGCGCTCGCCCGCGCCCCGCGGGCTCGTCTCCTCGTGTTCGCTCACATCTTTTCACTTGTATTCGTGCTACTATCCACTTTCGGTACTGTGATTACGACGTGCAAATATTTTTCACATACTTTGTAGAACAGGTTTTTGAGGTTCGTCACTTCCAAATAACCTACGGTTTCATGCGTTAAAAATAATTCCTTTGAAGATGTACGTTTAAAAGAATTGATTTAATAACTTATTAAATATAAAGTTCTTGTAGTTTATAAAGAATATAATTTCTTGCGGGACTATGAATTTCCGCTAGTAAAACAATTTTATCTACCAATGGTGTCAATAAACGTGTTTGAAATGTAAGCTTTTGTAGGTTTCCGGTGTCCAGATTATGACAAAAGTGTCAAGTTCCGTTAAATTTTAAAATAGTATTGACATCTTTAATGCCCACACTGTTATTGCTGTGTACGCGACACGAAAAAAAGAGATAATATTGCAAAGAAGGAAGTAAAAATTTTTCACCATGAGAAAGAAAATGATATTACAAATTGATTTCTTCCCAATAGAACATTGCATGACTCGATACGCAGACGTCAAAACCATATACAACCCAAAATAAGTCAGCGTTTTTAAAGATGAAAAAATATCGAAGAGAAGTACATATATTACAATAAATAACAATATATAAATTAATTAATTTTGTCTTAAAATTTCATAAGCGTTACTCTCACTTCTTAGTTCCATTCAAAAACATTAAACTATCTAAAATATTAGTCGTGTAAGTGTCGTTCTACCAAGTATATAATGCCCTACTGGAAAATAGCTATCATATTCAGAATAGAAGGATTTAAAAAAACATGACTATCTATATCTTTTATTTAAGAATAAGAAAATGAAATATTAATCTTCTTGAACAGATTAGTAGTTTCATTCAGTTGATTAATAACAAACAGTACTTAATAATTTGTTATCGCAAGTCCCGTTGTAATTATTCCGCCTACTCCTTCACGTGTTTATGGGGAGAAGATTGTCACGATAGTATTTCGCCTAACCTTGCATGAACTGCTAACGTAGATAATTAACCGTTTTATTCAAATTTGTTCACTCGGTAAATGTGATTCTCACATCGGAAACGTCACTTAGCACCTAACATTACCAGTCCTAAGCGCGGGGCGTACAACGGACCGGGTACCGGCGATAGAACATTGTGTGCCTTCTCAGTGGACATTTCGTATCGGGATAGATATATAGGGGGTAGAGGGGCAGGAGGCCAGGGTGGCCGACGCGGGTTCGGCACTGACCGTGCGCCGGCATGTCGAAGGTGAGCAGCGGGTCGAGGTCGGGCGCGTGCACGGCGTGCAGCTCGGGGCGGCCGGCGCGCGCGCCCACCACGGCGCGCAGCTCGTTGCGCACGTACTCCGACGTGCCGCCCGCCGCGCCCGCGCCGCCCGCCGCGCCGCCTGCACAGCCGCTCGTCACACACTGCCCGCCCGCCCACCGAAGCTTTCCGGAACGTTCAAACGCAAAACAGACTGATCCAACCCGGCGAGATTAGACGGCTACCATTAGTACATGTACTCGTCGGCGACTCGGATACGAGCCGAAAGATGTAAGCGACGATGGAGTAGGCGTTAGGTAGAAGATGTACCATGCATAGCGTTAGGTTTACTAGGACGTTATTACTCACGAGCTCGACGTCCACTCCTTTATCTTACACTCGGTGCCGCGTCATATCATCATTTGAGGCGGCAAGAACTTTAAAAAACGTTAATTAAAAGAGTTTTAGAATGGCGTGCGTGGTTAACCGTCGCACACAAAAAGTGAAGCATACTTCTCTGTCTCGCACGCCGAGCCGGCACACAACCCTTCGAGGAAGCAATGGAATGGCAAAGATACGTTACAGTAAAGATACATTAGAGTAGACCGCGTGCATGCTTACATGAGAGCTGGTGGTCGTGAGGCGGCGGGTGTGACGGGTGCGGCGGGTGCGGCGGATGCGGCGGGTGCGGCGGCTGCGGCGCGTGCGGCGCGTGCGGCGGCCGCCGGTACTCGCCGCAATAGCCCGCGTTTGCCTCGCCCTCCTCATAGTAGCCGCCCACTGCCACACACGCCTCATGACAACATGCCCCGACGCCGCGCGCTGCCCGCCGGGACCTACCTATTCGCTGCGCTCCGCTCGGCCGACGCGCGTCAACATATTTCTTACGACACTGACCCGGTGGCGCTGCCGCTACGATTGCTACTCTATCCGAACATGCGCCCGACCGGGAATAAAATTTCTCATCTAATCCTCAAAGTCTAACTCTAACTAACCGTAACTGAAGTACCGACAGGAAGCCAATATTCATGCAATTAGTTAAACTTGAGGCATCGAAGAATTGGATCGGTTCATTAAAAAAATCGCAATCTGTCTAATATCTACGGGTCATGCTTAAGAACTGAGAATTCGTTTTGAAATATCATGCTTTTAATCATTATTAAACCGACGAGAGCAAGTTCTATCTCTACTTATAAAAATTAGTAAATGCATAAGCGTACCATAGAATAGAAACCTCGGATCAGACTGAATATTCACTTTATAAATTTTAAAATATGACAAAATTCTTATTGTCTAAATGTATACTTACAGATAATGTAATTCTATATCTACATATGTGCTTAACAAAATGAAAACGTTTTCAATATATATTAATTTTAAATTCCATGGTGTAATGTAAATGGTACCCGATAAAATGGTATCTACCTTTTAGAAGTTAACAGGCAAGATTGTAACGGTTTTACCAACTAGAAAAGTATACCTTTAGTTTTGAAATCAATATTTTGTTCACTTTAAATGGCGAACAAAATATTTTACTAACACATGTATTGTGTACAAATATGAATGTATCCATAATACAATTATATGTATTATGAATAAATAAAGTTTAAAAACTCCGTTTTAACTATTCCGTAACAATTTTTCATAATAAGGCATTAAGTTAAGAATATTCCCTCCACAAAACTGATTTTTTCTGTTCATAAAGCGCCTCCAGGTAAACGTTTAAGAAGTTAACTAATAATTTATAATAATATGACATAGTAAGAATCATGTCCGTACCGAGGTGCGGGCGCGGCGCGCGGAGGTAGGGCTGCGGTGTAGCCGGAGCGTGCAGTGCGGCAGCGCCGTGCGCACCGCCGCCGTGCGTAGCACCGCCGTGCGTACCGCTGCCATGCGTCGCGCCGCCGTGCGTAGCGCCACCGTGCGTAGCGCCACCGTGCGTAGCGCCACCGTGCGTACCGCCGCCGTGCGTACCACCTCCGTGGGCGTACGCTGCCACTGTCGCCGAGCCCTGCACGCACACGCCTATTAGTAACAATCCGGCAACATCACGGGCGCCGATGTTGTGCCGAACAGATATGGCGCCCATTTTTCAATTAGACTATGCGAAAATTTTATTAAACTTAATTTAACGTACGTACATAAGTAACTAGAATATCAACGCTATTACAAAGTCTATAATGCATTGTTTCACTCTTCTATCATTCTACTGTTGGAACATGGGTCTCCTCTCAGAGTAAGCGGATTACACAGTCACAGGCCACAGTCTGCCACGCTTGCCAAGAGCAGGTTGGCAGACTTCACACGCTTCACAGGACAATTTTTTTTTGAAAACTCCAATATGTGCAGATTTCTTCACTATGTTTACCTTCAACGTTATAGCAAGTGATATTTAAACTTAAAACGCATATTTTATTAAGAGGTGCGCGCCAGGATTTCAACTAAAAATATATTGCAGAATTGTTAATATGTAAATGAGAATATCAAAAACTGCCTAATGTAAATTGAAAATGGATTCACTTACACATAGTTGCCGACTCAGCATAGGATTTTGTTGCGATGACGTAATTTTATTTGTACCATACGTTGAGCCCATTTGACCTTGAAAAGAAGAACCAATTTATTATTAACATTTATTCTTAAAAACAATATAAAGTACATCTATGTTTGTATATAAAATATATTGTACAAAATATATAAAACATATTGTACAATTGTACTCACTGGACTGATGATATAAATGATGAAAGTCGTGAGTGCGTGTTAACGCGACGTTGGGGGGCGTCGCCGACACAAGGGCGTTAATGGTGGAGCCCAGGTCCGCTTGTGGTTGCTCGGCCGCCTTTAAAATGTTAAAATATTCAATTAATAATGATCAATATCATCATCTTTAACAACTATACTGATCTATGACAATAATATTTGCAGTTAGTACTATTTTTCACTAAACATATACATATACCGTATATTATTTGAAATATACATGTGTATATTTCAAATAATAATCTGACCAGTATTACATCATTCATAACAGATTTAGATTAATGATTCAGTGCCTGTTATCAATTGAATAATGACATCGAGCACGCGGCACGCACACGCGGAACGTAATAAACACAAATAATAACATAACCACGACGAGCTGACCTCGGGCGAGACGAGCATCTGCTGCGAGCGCTGCTGCTGCAGCAGGCGCGCGCGCTGCTGCTCGGCCAGGGCGCGCGCGCGCGCCGCGTCGGGCGAGTCGCGCGCGCCGCCGCCCGCGCGCGCGCCGCCCGCGTACGCCGCGCCGCCCAGCCCGCACGAGCCCTGCGCCGCGTGCCGCCTTACTCATCTACCGCCGATACGCGTAACGTGCTCTACAGCGTAACAGCGCAGCTCGTACTTACCGGGCTCTGAACGGGGTACACGAGGCTGGGGCCGGGGCTCGACGACGCGGGGCTCTTCGACGCGGTCTCGCATTGCATGAGACTCTGTGTTATGGCATTGATCACAGCGTTCTTTTCTTTCATAAACTGCAAGGTAGAATTAGAAATGTTCAATAAAAAAGTATTTTATATCGGTTACGTGCCAGCTAAAGATACAACGAAGAGCTGGAGACAACGGCACTGGTGTATTATTATCTCTTGCACATATCTTGTGACATAATAGGACAGTCACCTCCTCCTTGCCTCACCGTTTACAACTACAGGATACAAGCAATAAAACCCATTCGATTTCTACTTTTTAATTGCAGTGTCAATTTAAAGTTAAATCAATATGATTACTGGACGTCAAGTTATCCAGCCAACTTCAATGAAGGTGACGAACGCGCAATGGCAAAAGGCACTCACAGAGAAGTCGGAGCGCATCTGCCGGTTGGCCTCCTCGACGAGCATGTGCACGTTGTGCTCGAGCATGTTCTGCTCGAGCGCGCCGTGGTCGGGCGCGGGCCGGTCGTTGTACGGCATGTTGTCGATGACCTCGTCCAGGATGTCGGACAGCGTCTTGTCGCTAGGCACCTCGCCGTCGCCGGACCCGCTCTGCCCCCGGGGATTTCCCCCCCTGAAACATGCCCGGTATCTTGTTATAAAACCCGTACTGTACTTGTAACTACTCCTCGTGGATTATGCTTGAAAATCACTTATGTATAACATACATTTAATTAATCGTGATGTAACGTAACATGTTTTTATAGTATTATTAATTTTAATTATTAGTAGTTTGATTAAAGTATACTAAAATTACGCAATCCATTGCCTTTATTTATCAATTGTTAAATACTTATAGGGTTCACTATAAAATTATTTATTAAACTAGAAAATATGTTGCATGCAGGGTGCAGTTCTCATACAGTCCGTGTAAATGAACATATAAAATTACAATACATCAATACAAACTCTCAAACTTGTCTAAGAAAATAATTGAAATATTGGTTCGATTATTTAGGATTCATTAATGTTAAACCAACACGTTTCAATAAACTAATAAAATGTAAGCGGAGCTCAAGTACAAATAGAAAATCTCACGGCGGTTGGTTGTTGTAGGAGTGGTGCGGCGCCGGCGCGCCGTAGTGCAGCGGCGCGGGGGCGGGCGGCGCGGGGTAGGCGCCGCGCGCGCCGCCCTCCAGCACCATCTGCAGGTGACTGTGGGCGCCGCCCGGGCCGCCGCCCGCCGCGCCGCTCCCGCCTGCGCCGCCACCGCCACCACCATTGCTACCGCCGCCACCACCACCGCCGCCGCCGCCGCCGCCGCCGCCGCCGCCACCGCCACCGCCGTTCACGTTGCCCAGCCGGCTGCCAAATGTCAA
>DWEI01002402.1:0-14442 GCA_018245875.1 Mysoria ambigua | reverse complement strand
TCTCAAATACTATTTTAACAATAGAAAACGAATATCCTGTAACTAGTTTAGGAGCACACAGGCTGAGATCTAGAAACAATTTTTTCCATATTAAAATCTAATCAGTTTTTAAGTAGTAAAATTGTAATAAGATTCATTGCAAATTATGAAACTATGTGATTCCTGATGTGATCACTGACGATCGGTACACCCTGGGTTCAAATCCCGTATTGTGCACTTGCGAATTCATGTCATGATTTTCTAATTGGGGCCTAAAATAACATCAACGACTGCTCTATAAAGAAGCATATAAAAATAATTATTATTAACTGTATACATATTTGCAGATTATTACTCAAGTACATTCTGGATTCTTAAATATAGTTATTAAAGACTTTCCTTGTATAGATCGAACTACAGTCACATCATAAAAAACACTGGCATAAATTGATTGTTGATTTGTTTAAGCAAGCATTAAATTTGTCTGTAAAAACGTATTTACAGATTGTAAAGACAGCTTTTGTATGCAATCTAAAATTACTGAGTAAATGAAGCAAATCAGCTTATTGACATTTGGAACAACAAAAAACTTGTCAATACATCGTCAACTTAGAATCTCATTTTAGTGCGGCTTGAAGAACATTCCAGTTTTATTTAAATACTAATATAATTATTGTCATAAAATCATTCTTACCCATTCGATCGAAATTAGTAGTTGACCAACTGGTTGATCAACGAGTCAGTCAAAACAATAATCAATAGATCGACCAAGGTAATTAGATTTAGTTATATATTTTGAGTTAATGAAAAAAATGCACACCTAGTCGACTACAGTCATTCAAGATTAAAATTCTAAGAGACACTTAGATTTCTGAAATCCTATTCCTTTAATCGTCTAAAAATTGAGTTCTTTAGGACTTTATCTCAAAGATCTATTAAAGAACCGGTGGGATGATGATGATCTGCGAAAGGCGGCAGACAGAGACAGGATGCGGCAAGCCGAAGACAGTGCGCGGTGGCGCTCTCTGGCGGAGGTCTATGTCCAGCAGTGGACTGAGATGGGCTGATGATGAAAGAACCAACCAAAAGATATAAATGTTCTTTTAGGACATTATTATCACTTGTTAACGGTCTAAAAGTTTTGAAAATATAAATCTAAGAAAATTAGAGTTTCAGAGAATGACAATCCTATGAATTTAAGTATTTTTAAATACAACATACCTAAGATTCCACCAATATTCATTCCAATTTTTCATAGAGTCATTAGCAAAAACATCCCAACGCCATTTATCCAAGACGTACGCGTACCCCATAAGGGGCAGCTTCTCCAAGGCCAGCCAGAGCAAATGGTTCATCGCGGCCTTTTCGCCAATGGTAACCTGCGTAAAGTTCATAGTCCGCATTTGCGCTGGAGAGGTCAGCTGTACCGCCGCTATGTCGGATATCGCATCATGGAACGCTACAAATTAATTGAACGGTTTCGTAAAAAATATGTTGGTTTAAATTTGAGGTCTCGAGATTAATAAATATAATTAAATACTGTAAAAACACAATATACCTAATAATTTGTTAATTGATTGTTTTGCTATCAAAACAACATGAAATTTCTCTTAGTAGCTCGTAGTATGGGTTTATGTCCGGTCTATGGGTCTCTCTCTAATAATTTGTGGGATGTAAATAAACATGATGATGATGATAGTGGTAGTGGTGGTGACCTAAACATATCTTATACAACGCTTGCTAAGTTATAATCTGTCTACCTCTTCATGAAGTACAGGCATGATATTATATATTTATTGTTTGTTTAAATAAAAGATGTTGGTCACTTTGTATAAATAAACAAAAGAGCAGTCTCCAATATGTGTGCTTAATTTAAATGTTGATTACATTTAAATTTTAGCTATTAAGTCGACAATTAATATGTCTTATCAAAATGTACTATTCAATTAAGCAGTAGTATGTTGCGGGTATAACTGCGTTACTTAATAAACATGCACTACACGACATTCAAGAACGTTCTAATGTACGAGATTGTACGCGAAGTGTTTCGATCTTGCCAATTGCCAATAACCTTCGTCTCCTTCAACTATGAGGTGGATTATCTTTTGCTGTTGTACAAATGGAATCCACGGCGGCTGCTTATTTGATTTTTATATTTAAAATGAATCAAATAAAACTATAAATTAGATTCAACGTAATTTTCTCGAATTGAATAATTCTAAAGCAGTAACAGGTGTTTTTCATTTAAAATGTTAATAAAATGTACAGAATATTCTTGTTTCATACCGACTGAGCTTTAAAAGTTAAAATAATTTATGAATTTGCATCGACTAAATTCTAGGCGTACTTATAACAGGTCTTAAAGGAAACGAATGATTATAAAAAATCGATCCTTGTTGAAGTTGATAAAGGTGATCGACTAAAAAATGGAGACGATGTGGTGAAAGAAGTGATGTATTTAAGAGAAGCTCAGCAACAGCTTTCGATAATAAATAACTAAATGACTATGCTATAAGAAATTAAATTATTGATAGAGACATAAATTAAAGTAGAACATTTCATAATTCGTGAACACACAGCGGGCAATATTAATGCAGGTTTTATAATCATTACACAATAGTATGAACATTGTGCAACGCAATGCCATAATTGTGAATATTTCAAGCAATCGGCGTCCAGAGAATCTGTTAGTGGCACGTCGTTACGCAAGTACTGTTAAATCATCGTCCTAGTACAATCGATTACTGTATTGTTAAGGTTTACTGAATTATTCATGTGTCAACAGACGGTGCGTGGGCCCATATATAGAGTGTATATGGTCATATACACGAACGCACATAAATAGTAACGAATGCTTGTAACTGACGACCATTCGACAAAACTAATTAATCGTCTAGCATGAACTTATATAATGTTTATATCTTTATTTCCCGAACGTGTACTCCGAAATATTTTTGAGAATATGCCATTTGCGACAACAGGCCTAAAGTCAATGTGTTATTTGATTAAGTAACTTCACGCTTGTAATCCCCGACGAGGTAGGCAGAGGAATGCAGAACACTCCCACGTTTAACCAGTTACGTTTACGTCCCACTATGGAATAGGTGATGAGCCTATTGGCATGCAACGGGCACATATCCAGACTCCGAACCACTTCTCGAAAGTCTAAATTAGAAAATGTTTGTAGTGTTAGACCTGGGAATAGAATCCGGGACCTCCCGATCGGCAGTCGCACTTGCAACCAACACGACCAACGAAGCAATCAATTTATTTGTTATTTGATTGCTTTTTTAATTTTCTAGAAACTTCACATTCCTCACTCTACTGTAGTCTCTCCAAATCCACCAGAAATATTATCATATCTCCGAATATACGATGTAATCACAGCTTATGTTCAATGGTGACAATGTTCTGTTGCCGCAAACTTTTTAGGTCTTATTTTATGATGGTTAATAATTATGATTAACGCAAAGTGTGAACTGTGTCTGTGGTAATTATATAAAACCAAAGATAATAATGACCTACAATAACCAGATAAAAGTAAAATAGTCTTAGGAACAATTTCTGTTATTACATAATGTTTCTGATAATGTCCATATGAAAATTTACCTTATAATTATTTTTACAAATTCACTACATTATATTCTTTGGCAATTTTTTATCGAAGTTTTAATTAAACATTTAATGCTTAGGTATATCGTTTCGAAACGCACTTTCGATTTTCACGTACCTGGCATAGGTCCGTCTCGGAAAATTGGTTGTAAATTACTGTAGCTTTTGAAATATTGCACGTGGCTCAACAACCTCGCCGCCCGCGACAGTCCCACAGTTACGTCCGTAATATTACCTCTACACCATTTAATCCTGAAACCAATTGGTGATTAACATGTGAAGTCATCCAAATTGATGTGACCTTTAAGACGATACAGAGTATATAAAGAGTAGATGAGCCAGTAAGCATCCTTAATATAGGCAAGGATTGTATACTTTGATTACATTATTTTCTGTTAAGTAATAATAATAATAATGTACTTTATTGTACACAAAAAAATAAAAATAAAAAGTTAAGGAATACAGAACCTTAAAAGTAAAAAAGGTTAAAAAAAGGCGGCCTAATCGCTAATTAGCGATCTCTTCCAGACAGCCTTTTGGTTGAAGGAATAAAAAAGATCACTAATGGTGGTATGGTAGGTGCATATAACTTATATAATACATACATGTAGACAGATAGCGAATAACTACGGAGAGTACGGACATGAAGAGTAGAGAAGAAGAAAATGAGAAGGTTACAGTTAAGATAATAGTTTTTTACTTGTTTGACACTTAATAGAATGGAAGACGAAGTTACTATTCCACAACATCGATGTGCAATATGGATGGATGATTTGATATAAATATAGCCGTAAGTTTCCATGTATTTTATTTTTGTAATATCTTATAACATAAAATACTCTAAGTTAATAATAGTTAGATAAGTTTTTAATCGTTCTTATCATTTCATTTTCTATTAGGTCTTACTTACTTTCAGGTATTTGAATACGTTTTAATATATAGGAAAGCGACTTACTTATAATTAACTCCGTCACACATATCGTGGCTCGATGGTAAACAATTAGCTGTAGCCACAGTATTTACAATATCCTTATACGATTCTTTCGCAGTTTGGAATCCCAAAGATTGATGAAACTCGTCTACCGCGTCGAATATTTCCATAGGGTCCAAAGTTTTGTTATCCGATAACGATGGTCGTGGCACGTCCGGATATAGTGCTACTTTTGAATAAATTTGTTGCCATTCCTGAGCCCAAAGATTGCCTGAAAAATACATAAAGTTCTTAATGTGACTATTGCATATTAAAATATTTCAGGCGCAATTTTAAAGCTATGAATGTGGCAATATTTGTTATAAAATTTTGTCGCTCGTAAGTTTCAAAATGGTGCCATAAAGGTGAAACGTAATTGTGAGAAGAGAGCCTTGGCCAAATATTATATACATAGACATGAGTAATTTATACGTATAAAATCGTAAAAAACTAGTACCCAACAAATAATTTGTAGAAAGTATCGCGTATTTCTTCTATTCCAGATTCATTGGATACCATCATTCACTTTTATAACTTTAATACTTTTAAATGTCAATATTAGCACTTTATAATGAATTTCAATGTTTAAAATTTAAATTAAATACAGTAAAGTAAATCAGTACTACATTAGTAAACTTTACATATACTTACCAAGTAGATGAGCGGGAATCATATTATCTATATTTTGAAACTCTTCAGCATAAAATGTTTTTAACTTGGATCGAACGTAATCATGAAGTAATTGATACAGCGGCTTAACTTCGGACCACAGGCGGTTTACAGTGTTGATAAAATTTTCATCTTCAAAAGAGTATCGCCACATTTCACCAGCATCGGTAAAGTTTTCTTCCTTAGCAACGTTGTTCATTCTCGTGACATAGTCTTGAAAAATCGGCCGAATTTTCTTCCCAGTGTTATCACGGTACACTTTCCAGTAATATACCAATTCTTTAGCGTTATTACTCGTTTTAAATATAGACATGATATCTGAAAACAATACATGGTATAAATTATTTTTTATTTTTAGTAAGTTTTAATATAAAAAATGTCGACCATATTAGCATAAGATAGAAATATTTGGCTCATTATCCTCTGTTTACCGCTTAAGAGACATGGCTGTCTGTAATTACTATTTGTAAAACATACAAAACCTAACTATGCTTATAAGCTTATTGGAATGATGGAAAATAAATGTCCGAGAAGTGGAATTTTTTTTCCATCGAACGCATATCAAGAAAAAAAAACACATTTTGCAATTAATTAAATTTTATGAATTATGAATTTATTTTATAAATAGAGGTAGATTCAAAAGTACAATTAATGTAGGTAATTGTCATTCGGTAACAGAAAAGATTTATATGAATATGTGCTTGATTTTTATACATATATTGTGAATAATTTAGCTACTTGTTCAAATTATATTTTAAAGACACAAGAAGAAAAAAAACTACATAGTCCCGAAGGCATATCTTTTAAACGATCACAGTTTATCAATATAAGTTTTCCAAGAAGAATCTCCAAGAATTTCCAAGAAGAAGAGTCGAATAGCCTTCACTATAAATAAACAATATACTATAAAAACATTAAAAAAAAAACTATTACTAAACAAAACTATTACTAAACAAAACTATTTTTTAAATTAATTTTTGTATCCCCGTGCATCCTCCTCGTGGTGTATTCAGACGACTATAAAGATCCAATTAGGTGAACGACTATAGAAAAGTAATCCTTTATAAGTTATTTCTTCTTTTGCATATGCAAAATAACTTATCGCAAAGGAGGTCAGATATTTATCGAGCAGTATACATTTTGTTCATTTATTATATAAACGTTTGCCTCGTTGGTCAAGTGGTTGCAAGCGGGACTGTTAATAGAGAGGTCCGGGCAGATGCAATTGGATTTTTCTAAATTAAATTTTAAAATAAATTTTCTTGTAGTGGCTTAGCATCCGGAATCGTGCCTTAATTACGGCAATAGGTTCCATAGTGGGTGACCTATGAAACGAGAGAGTTTAATACACTACTTTGTCAACCTCTTTGGGGACTACAAACGAGACGACTTTTTTGTTTTTATGCATGTAAGGAATCCATATGTCCTAAATTTATAAAGTAAATAAGAGTGTTCATTGAAATATAAGTTCTGATAGAGGAATAAATAATCCATATTATCTGAAAAAAAAATCATTCAAAAGGTACCATACCAAAGAAAATAATTGAAATCCATAAAAAACAGTATTCTGACTTACGACTTATACCAATGAGAAAGGTTACATTTGGTAAATGTAGTGATTTCAATTGGAAATAACGATCCGGAGTTCGTTCTAATAGACGAAGTTTAAAGTTATTTCACAAGTGGAAGAAGGTTGTGAACAAACCATGAAGCACCCAACTAGATTAACAAATGTAAACATTAAATAATATGTACTGCATTGTTTTAAATTCTACTTTAAAATCATTACGAATCATCCAGACTGTTTATAACGATAAACAATAATAATAAAATTCAGTAAAATAAGTCAAACTGACGCGATCGTACTAAAATAAAAACTGACATCAAAAGATCTCATCTAAAGGAAACATCCCACACTTGCAGTATTAAATTACACAGCGATGATAGGGCAATCATTCTATTAAGTCGCTTAGAAGTACACCTTTTATGAATGGAACTACCAGACTAGAGTATATTTATTGACCATTGAATTAGCTACATAACTCTATATTTCAATAAAGGTCCTTTGTGTTACCATTAGACATAATACTATACAATTTTAATTCAATCACAATACACGTCATTAGGTCGTAATGATAACTACAGGTAGGTATCTTGTTATATAACTGCCTAGTAGATACTGACCATTCATTGTTCTCGAATGTTCTGTATTACAATCTGTGACATTGTCTGCACATACTGTAACCCTGCTCCATATGCGTTGCATTGTGTCAATTTCTTCACGTTGCTGTAAAATGTCGAAGAAAACAAATTCTAATTCAGACAATCATGAAACTTACCTGTTAAGTGTTTACAAGCTAATAGCAAAACAGACCTTCATTAAAACTCTATCCAATTATTTTAGAGCGAAATAAGAATCTTCGACTTCGACGGTCTCGTTGGTCGTGTTTGTTGCAAGTGCTGTATTCGATTCCCGAGTAAGACACTACGGAAGCATACTAATTTACATTTACCTTACTTTGCGGCATCTGAACATTAATCCCTCTTGTCCTAATTATCCTAATTTTTCGTTTCATTCTAAGATCGTTTTCTATCCGCATGTCATTTAAATATTTTTGCTTTAATATATTCCAATATTGTTTCTTAGTTTCATCCTCTTCTGCAGCTATTCGCATCTGGAAAATATTTTTTATTTCATTAAAAGCGTGAAGTATAGCTATTAACTGGAAAAATGAGAATATTTTCATTACCATAACATTTTTCTTTGAATCATTATTGATATCCATTACATATGACCATAAAGCTTCAGACGAGGTTTTGCATACTTCTAAGCTTAACTTGTCCATTTCATCAATAAATGATTCCAGCGTCGTATTTTCTTTATCCAGCTCTTCCAACTGAATTTTAATGTTTTCAACTACATCTTCAGTTTTAACTATAACTTCGTTAGGATCCAGAACAGTTCTCATTGCATCATCTAAAAACTTCTTTTCTTTGACTTCCTCGACATCTGTATCAACTTCGTGTCCACTCTCGTCAGACTGATCCATCGTTCTGTTCCCTTTCATATTTTTTTCATCTACTGACATTTCTGATGTAGGATTTGTTTGAAATTGAATGGTGTTTAAACCGTTTATAGCTAATGCGATAAATAATAATTTCTGTAAAGGATAATAATACAGTGAACAGTTTCAGTTAGTCGAGGTACCGTCATTCGTATAAGCCATAAGGCCACACGCGACGATGATAATGTTTTAATAACACTAATAATGAAACAGATTAGTTATGCCTAAAGTATATCGGATAATTGTTATGTCGTATCAGTATAACACGCTGTAAAAATATGTTGTTCGCAGGAATTATCAAATAGTGAGCAATGAGAAAATCTACTTGTCTCTCTAAAGAACTAAATGCTTAAGTTTTAAAATTAATACTAAATCTTATATATTATTACCGACATGCCATAAAAACATTTAAAATAACAATACTTCAAATAATATAAATTACAAAATGTTATACGCCGAAATAAGTACATTAAAGAAAATTCTTCGATCTTTAAACCATATTCAGAACTACATAAGCACTAGTATCTCCATTATTACAATTAAATACTGACGTTCTCGTATTGTCAATCAAAACTTGATTTACTAATATAAAATAACCGATAAATAAAAAAAGACTAATAATACCCACAAAAAGCAGCATTGCTGTTGAATATCACAATAAAGTATTCACGAAATCAGATCACCCACTACATTTTCAACGTTTCGCTTCTATATAGTTTGTTTTGCGTTACAGCGGCAAACGTCTGGACGCGTCGACACTACGCCTCAGTACTGTTCCATGCCGGTATTCCTTCGTTGTTTACGAATACTGCGCACTGTTTGATCGTTTTGTGGTGAATTTTAAAATTGGAACAATCGGAAGACAATGTTGTTTTGAAAACAGAATGCACCACTACACGTCTCGTTCGGGACGCGTGTGCATGTTTGTGTATGAAACGCTTCATTTCAACTGTAGGATGTTCACGTGCGACCGGACGTTCAATCATCTCCCATTGACTTGTTGCTATCTTTATTAGTATCGTGTAAAAAGATTTTTATTCTCATGGCTCATAGGTACACAGATTCTGAGCCAATTGGCAGGCTAACGCGAGTACCTGCCATATGCATGCAGTATTTGTACAAATATCATATGTCATCTTTAAGCATATAGTGTGTTAAAAATATTTTTTTTTTCTATCACGAATTTTATATTTTGATCTCGACTTCATACAGTCCCTGAAAAAAATCTCTGTCCGCTAAATATGAAAAGAAAACTATTTCCACTTCGTACTGCGCGTGACGTTAGCTGCCGCTAGTTGCATACCATGAATTGGCTAACTTTATTACGTACAGGTTCCAATAACACGCTGCTCGGAACCGATAAGGGAAATAATAAGCTAAGCTGTTTGGCAAACATTTTTATTGTTACTACTTGACATTCCAAAGATATCTAACGTTAATATACTAATTTGATTGAGACAAAACCGTTGGTTATTATCATGTTAATACTACATTTATACTACACGATCGTCACAATATACTTATAAATCAAGTGGTTAGTTAACATTAGTGTTTTTTAGATTAAGTTAAAATATAATAGAAGAATATTTATTTTCTGTCATTAAGCAAATGTACGTCTGCTTATAATCTAGTCTTTCTTTAAAAACGAAGCCAGTGCTTGGGCGCCGGCTTGGTCGATGTCTGTGTAACCGTAGGGCTCCAGCGCTTTCTTTGTCCTGGCGAACCATTTTGTGACGTTATCGTGAGCACTGTAGTCGAAGCCAAACGTCTGGAATCATTCAAATTTACTTTATTTTAAATATTCAGTAATAATTTTTTTCCTACTACTAAAAGCAAATCAATATGAACGTATTAGACACCAATAAATTGTCTGCAAATAAAGTGTAAATGACAAAGACATTTAATATGTATATTGGCGAATAAAGCTCCCTGGCAAAAATTCTCGTACACATACATTAAAAACCCGCTAAAATACAAACCAGTTACCAGTCGGACAAGAGTCACACTCTAAGCATATGCTTTGCTGGCTTTTAATGTAATATATTTTTTGTGTATAACAAATACACTACGGAAATGTAAGCCTACAAAATTTCCTAAAGATTAACATTATAAAGCTTTCGATATTTTATTTATTATATCGGAAAAGACGTTGGGATATTTTGTTGGCGTTCCTAATAAAATTATACACTTTTTTACTTTATCAATATATTTTAGGTTAACAGAACATGTCCCATGGCCAATACAATTTTTCCGATCCGTTTATCGCCCCAAGGAACACGGGTCTGGTCTCAGAATGAGACGATTAAAGGCACAGTCTGCAACGCTGACCAAGTGTACGTTGGCATACTTCATACTTCATATACCAATAGAGAAGTTTTCTGGCCATTCCATTTATCTCTTGCCTATCCTTTAAAAATTGTAAGTAAAATAATATCAATATTGTAACAGACACTTTCTGAAAATTGAAATGTCCGCTATAGACCGTGAACGGAAAACGTTCGAACACGCAGAATGTATAGTGAATTTAATTATATTCTCCCAGAAAGAAAATTTCACTAATTAATTAAATTACATGCCCTGTTTCCAAACTTATCTACTCAACAATCGATCTGCTGTAATTAGTATTCGATCGGACAGTTTAAATCGATAGCAACTTACATCAATATTTGTCAAAGTGACGACAATGGTGATATCGGCGATGGTAAGGTTGTCTCCAGCGACGAACGCTCGACCGTCCAGCATACTGTTGAGCCATCCGAGCGCTTCGTTGAGCTTTTCCGCCTTCTCGTCATTGTAACTTTCACCGTGAAATAACATCGGGCCCTATAGAATACAAAAATTTCAATACTCACCATATAAAATTATTTTATCGTTATCATTTCGGCTCTCTAAGTATTGTAATTAAAATTAAGTATCGTAAGTAAAACTATTTTCAATGTTACAAGAAAGTGTTACAGTGATTAATAAATCCAAGTAAATAATATTTATCGTGTTGTGGCGATTTAATTAAATTTTATAAACATCTATTTTCCGTACAGACAAGGAAAAATGACAAACATTTTTTTGCGATAAATTTTGTCCCCACAGACAATTGCATCAATGAAACTTGACCGCGTCCGTTATGCACGGACACCCGATCCGTATTATATAATTCAAACTATAGTGACGAACACAAACAAAAAGAATGACATTAAGCAAATTACGATTTAAAATGCAATACAAATACTAATATAATAATAGTATCTACAATTTTATTAACAAGTATTTGTAGCATTCGTTTACGTTTTCGTAATAAGAACCTTGATATCACATATTATCAATAATTATATAGCACAGACTGCTCAGAAAGGGGATGAGTTATTATGCATGTGTAAAATGAAATATCGATTACATATGTACGTATGTTTGTATATGTACATGTATTGTATAACATGTGTATGACACATAACAAACAAATTATTGTAAGTTATATTAACGTTACTGTACATAGACATTTATTTTAATAAAACTTACGTATAGCGCAAAATATCGTGTGTACAGAGTGCCCAAGTCGAAGTTGAGCCGCTGGTCGACCAGAGCGCGAAGGCGTGGGTTCTTCGGGTACAATGAATCATCGCGACCATAAGCATTCACCAAGTACGCCTGGATAGCGCGACTGTAGAACAGAAACAAGCCCGACATAGCACTAACAAGAGCAGTTAGTGACTCTTCGGCAGTCAGTAGGCAAAGAGGTGCACTATTCACCCTCGTTTCATCAGTTACGTTTACATAGTAATCATATATGTATGTATCTACAAACATACATTAACGTATATATCATCATCACTCCACCAGCCTGTCTTAGCGCACTGCCGAACATAGACCTTCCTTTATGGGTCTTGTTAATAATTCGCACAATAGGGACGCTGAATACAAGTTAGCATTATTGCTTATTCAAATTTAGAAAATAGAAAGTGAAAATTACGTTACAATTATACTGACCTCTCCCATAGTACAAATCCACTGTCATCCATAGTCGGTATCGTGTGTTGTGGATTCAGCTGCAGACAGAACAATTATATTGCGGCTTTGAACATTACATATTCAATATCGCTAATTTGTTTTATGGGACGTAATAAACGAGGTTATTATTTGAAAAGCATTCGAGAATCGCCTGCGCAAGCAGAATAAGACCGTTCCGCAAAAACACGTGTAAATTCAACCGGCATATAATTTAATTTGTAAATTTACAGAATATTCCCGTAATGTTTAAGAACAGAGCCCAAATAGATGACAGTTTTGTGTAAGTCAGCAACAATTTTGGCAGTTTAACATTTTCCAAGGTGTTGTAGACTAATTTTAACGTACAAAACATGAAAATTAATGTTGATTATGTATTAATTATTGATATCAAACGTTTCAGATATCAGACAGATCCCGTTTTGTCAGCAGTTAGTTAAAATCGTGACCAGCTTTAATTACTTAAAAAAATATCCTTATGTAATCTCCTATAAGTTGCTTAAAATTTAGCATTTGATAGATGAAGATTTAGTATTTGTTACTTAAGATGAAGAATTTGAGATATTCTTAACATTTATGCGTTTTTCTAGGTCTGTACTTAGTGCGAACGAAAAATTTATTGATACGGTCAACCTAATTTTAAAATATTTGTTATATTTTTCGCAATCGCAATTTTTATAGAACTTTGCGAAACGCCTACAAACTCTCGCTGAATATCTATTGATTTAGGATTACTCAGTAACAAAACACTCAGGCATCTCGGTGTACAGTGTTACCTTCAGAAACTCTGGAGTCATGTGCTCGCCTTCCATGATGTTAAGCAGGATCAGCTCCAAGTCAATCCCCAACGCTCGAGCAGTCATGAGGACCGCGCGGCACGGCGGCGAAGGTGGCAAGTAGTACACCTTGATGGACTGGCTCGGCATCCTGCTGTTTTTGGACCGGGCGGCTGCGGTGCTGTTGCGCGAGAAATTTTGGTTTTCATTAAATTTATGACGTCATTTTCACTTCTTAGGTAAAAATTTCCTAACAAATGGTGTTTTAATAGAATATTTTTTTATAAAATGTTATATTAACTGTACAACAGTATCTAAATAAAATAAAAATTAAATTTCAGATTAGTAAATTTCGTAGCAGTTAATTAAAGAAGTATTTTTTTCAGTAATGATGAAAACGTAAAAAAAAATTATATACTAAATTTCATTATAGTAAATTTAATACACATCTTCGGCCGAGACCTACGTCCAACATATTATTATACCCAATAAATAAAGTCACTCCAATTTAAGGTTAATTTACGAAGTTTCATCCAAATCCAAACATCCAAACGCCACTTCTATTCCATTCCTGGTAAAAATAAGAATGGTAACGGCGATTATTAAGAATCTATCATGAGCTCCGTTGTATTATTTCAAACCTAAATAAAAACCTGCCGAGTCCAGTCTTAACGTACGGGCAAAGAAATTCTTTTATTTTATAGCCGGACTTTAATTAAAGTTTTGCACACAGATCACTGACAATGTTCAACCGAACTATTCGATAATTATTAATCGAACACCAATTGTGATACACGTAGACAGTTTCCATAATGAATTTGTTATCGATGAAAATATGAATGGAACCACACGTTGATATCAATTCCACACAGAAAAATAGCAAGTATGCATAAAAGTGCAATAAGCAAACGTGCGTAAGCCAGGCGCGCGTCAGATCATTAGATATCATTAAGTCAAATGAACGCTGAACAGAAAATTGTTTCCTGTGTGTGTTACTTTAACATAAAATTAGATCTATCCAGCATGTTCTTCAACGATTAAATACATTATGTTCGCGGTCAGCGTGTTGAATGAAATATAAATTTCACAGGTATTACGCATTAACATTATATTAATTCTGTAACATTGCTAAGGTAATTCACGACCATAGAGACCATTTGTGATAATTTGTTAAAGACAAAATGTTGATGAACGAAGCGTTTAATTATATTTATGTCAAACATGTTCATAACTTATCACAAATAATATTCATTAACGTAACATCACGCCGGTAATCACCGCAGAGGTAGATAGAGGAATGTAACACACTCCCAATATTTTAAGAGTAAAGTTGTAAGTCTCTCTATGGAATAATTGCTGTTCCTGTTAATAT
>DWEI01002401.1:0-14443 GCA_018245875.1 Mysoria ambigua | reverse complement strand
TGATGATGATGATGATGATGATGATGATGATGATGATGATATAAATATATGTCCGTAATAGAGCAAAGTAAAAATAGATTCCCAGTTTCCGTACCGGAACACAGGTTGTCTTTAGAGGCGACTACACCGGGCGCTGGCAAATCGCAGGTGTGACGCGGTCTACCTAGGCACAGCTAAATGCCCTGGCCGTTTATAGGCAACAACATAGGCAATGCGAGAGACTTTGTTCTGCAACTCAACCCTGTGAGGAGATTATGGGAGTAACCCAACAAAGGAAGCCTGTGAAGGTTGTTCAAACATGGACTGGCCAATAGGCCAATAGGCCAATAAAGTTGATATGTAAAAATTAAGAAACACTAGTATATTATTATTCCTTTTGTAAATCTTACAAGATGGCAACTAAATAAAATATCACCTCGAACAGGTTTATCACTGTATCGAACGGAGCAAAGTGAACAAGAGTACGAAAAAATGAAAGCAATAATTGTAGTGATAACCGTTAATTATTCGATGCCACGACTTATACTTGTATACTTCAGAACATAATACATAGAATAATATGTTTTATATTAGAAACGTTGACGTTAAAACTACGTGATCGTAGTTTAGTGTAATGATCAAAAATAAACTAGACGCCATTTTTGTACAGTTGCGTTGTATTGTTCGAAAACATTAAGAAATTATACTGATTATAGACAGCTCATTTCTATTATACAATCTATATAAGAGTCCATTCTCCCAGCGACAACACACGCTTTATGCAGTATAAGTTAATACAAGCTAAATGTTTCTTTCTAATTATAGTCCGATAAAATTAATGACCTTTGTTGGGTAAAGGCTTAAAGCGATGAAAGCATGTACGGCGTATCGCAACAATCTGCAATTAAGCAATCCAGTTCACAAAGAAAACGTAATAAAATAGCTGCTCATTTCACACGTTATTCTCAAGATAGCGGTCTGAGTTAATGCTTGGCCTTTGTTATTATAAACACGCTATATTCCCACGGAATAATCGTATTATTATACAAGGAACCAGAGACAAAATGGTCCTTCCCGTCGTAAATTGTTTTTACCTATTAAGCGTCATACTTTTGATATCTGTTATAATCTTTCGCATGAAAGATCTAAGGATTATATATATTTTTTTGCTTTTCATATTCTGAGAACTTTCTTTTTGAGTGATACCTAAAATTTCCTAGTAGTGGATCAGAGCCTGTGCCCTAAATATTTGCTCTAAGCATGTGCACGATGTATGGCAATAGGTTTACCATCAATTCCATAGTGAGACGTAAACGTAACTGGTGACATGTCGGAGTGTACTACATGCCTACCTCTTTGGGAATAACAGGCGTGACATTACGACAGCTTAAAATATTTTTTTATTAATTATATATGACATAAAATTCTAAGCCTTTAAGGTTCTGCAACTTTAGTAGCTGATCCAGAGTCAGCTATACCGTATTGTTGATTTGACGTGTACTGCCTTGCTCGTCACTCCTTAACTCTTTAACGATGAGTCATGCCCTAACTTCGTAATGAGTTTCAATCTTTGTTAGGATTTTTTCTCATTACACTGAAAAGATTAATTGCGAGGATCCCTTATTAATTTTGTTCTTTGTTTTGGCGATTCAAAATTTTCTTTACAGATTCGTGAAGACCGATTGTCTATTTAATGTTTGATGATAGGGCAGTTTATTTATTCAAAATAATTTTCTCAGTTACAACATTTTGTACACAGAAAATATAACACTGAACGAAATATTATAAACCGGCCTCATTTATCACATTCGAATTACGTTGAAGTGTCCAATTACAAGAATCGCTTGGAAACTCCACTTGACTCACCTTTGTAATAAAGGACAATTGAACCATGATTTAATAGCCTCTATGTATGCATGCATGCGAGCAATATGCAGTATTATGCATATCTCAGTGACGTACGAAGTAATATAATTTACATGCCAGTACTACAATGACCAAATTGATTTATACGAGGCGAATATGAGTAATATATAAGATTTATTAATATGTAGGTATTAAAAAGAAAGGAGAAAATAGAATTTATTAGAGTACTATACGATTTAGTGACTGTTGAATCCGCGTTTTGGACAACGGCAAAACGATATTCAATAAAAAGGATGCTACCGATGGGCGTGTCGAAATAGTTTTTGAGTGGTTTCGCCGGAGTCGTATGTTACTGTCAGGTAATGCTACTGTGTAATTAAAATAATCTGTAACGTATTGTAACATTACACCTGTAATCCGAAGAGGTAGGCAGAGGAACGCAGTGTACTCGAACGTTCCACCGTTTGACGTTTGCCTTCCACTAACGAATAGGGAATGAACCTTTTACCATACACCGGGCGCATAAAATAACCAGTGTTAAAATATGTCGTGTACGAAAACACATGATGTCGATATTTTGCCGAAGAACCAGTCCTCTTAGGTTTCGGGAACGGTTTGTGTAATGAGCCGCGTATAAAATGCGGATGTGGTTCGGCATCCAATCCTGGCCAATTTGGATTGCAGTGCCGTTCCCTCCTTTCATCTCCTTTGTGCGCCGGATGCTGATTTGAAACGAACGTGCTCTCATTACGGCTTTGTTTATTTTGGAAATTTGAGGAGCACTCGCCGCAGTCACATTTTTATGATAGGATACAATTGTCACGAGATTCGTAAAAAAAACCTCTCTTTTATTCATTTATTGATTAAAAAAGAAGGATTCAACCAAAATTTGATCACTGTTATTTATTTTCGAAAATATCGAAAATTGCGAAGGCAGCTTTACCATTTCATTTCTCGCGATTTCCCACAATGGCCTCTCAATAAAAAGTGATTGAATTCCGTCCGAATCCATGAAAAATATTTTCATCGGCCTTGTAAGGAATCTTTTGATTCGATATCTCTCAATTATTTTTATCCAAATTCTATAGAATCACTTGATGGATTCTCGTGGTTTTTATACCACGAAAAACTACGATAAGAGCGTGGTAGGTGGAACTTCGGATGCGTCATGAAAGGGCACAAAGAGGATGAAAAGGCTGAAAAAAGGTGGTGATCTAAATTGGCAAGGATTGAATGCCGCCGGTCGGTTTGTACAGCGGCTCATTATCGCCGCAGACGTGGATGGCATAGCCACGACCACGGGTCAATTTAGCCTGGTTTATTGGATCACTGTTAGCTGATTATTGGAATAATCAGCTTCACATACAAACAAACGACTATTATGAAATTTTCAATTATGAGTATGCATGGTAATAATTGCTTCTACCACGAAAACGACATTCGACACCGTACATCGGTATAATCTGTGTAAATAGGTGTGATTTGATAGTAACGCCGTACTAGGAAAAAATATTAGATGTAGTTCATACCGTTAACAAAATAGTCAATAATTTATTTGAAGGCTGAATTATAAAAAATGTTATATTTAATTAATTATTAAGCCAGCTAGACTCAGTATGTCCTTGTCGGTCTCATTTCATATAATTCAAACAATATGAATGAATAATAGTTGTTAATGATAATAATGATACAACAATTTTATTTGTGTTCTTAAACACTGTTTCTAAGTTTCATCACTGACTGCCGCATTGGTTGTGTTGGTTTCAAGCGCAACTTCTGATCGACAGGTCCTGGGTTCTAATGCTAGGTTATTGGATACTCGGTTATTAGAGACCATTAGTGGATATCTGTCTAAATTTTTTCATTGATTCAGCGTCTGAATATAAGCCCAGTGTATAGGAATAGGCTCACCACATATTCCATAGTGCCACCTAAACGTAACTGGTCAAGTGTATGAGTGAATTACACTCCTCTGCCGACATTCGTCGCTTCGTTTTTTTTTTCTATATTCCGAGAATCGCACAGGAATTATACCTTCGATGTTTTTGTAGCTGTACGGTTTATACAAACGGTAATGAAAGCAACTCTCTGAATACATTATTGTACGAGTATTATTAACAGTGGCCATATACACTGTTATGTTACCGAACAGCAGCTACTCAGTTCCGAACAAATTAAACGTATCTGTTTATGTAAATGAGACAATTCAATTTGTCACCGCCAAGCGTATAACTCTACGACGCAATGCGTTGTCCAGAGCGTAATTACCAAATTTATATATTCGTTGTTACATATATTTTGGCCAAATAAACGAAATATATACAGAAGGGAATTCTCCCTCTGTGTTTCCTTAGACGGCGTGCGTGTGTATATAAATATGTCACGTTGGCAAGATGAAGTTATTTGTCACCCGGTGCTTTCTGCCTGCCAAGCAGGCGATCTGGCGTGGTGGTAAATTTATAATAAAGATATCTAAACACACTGTACAGGTGACAGACAACGAACATCCAAACGTAAATTGAGATTAAATCTCCGTTCATTAATCGTGTAACTCGCCAGTCACTATTCTTTTGTTGAAGGCTAATTATTTAGTTACGGCATTCATTCAACTTTGTATAAAATCAGATTGTACGAAGTTTCTCATTCGCTATAACATTTTGTGTGATAAATAAATTTTATTTATATTATGTTTCAATAATGATTACTTAATAATAATGTCTCGTTCGTCGTGTTGGGTGTAAGATAGACTAACGTTCTAAAGGTTTTGGGTCGAGCACTATTGAGATACCGTAATAAAATTTTCAATTAGTGACTCGGAATTTGGATATGTGCCCGATGTATGGCAATAGGTTCACCACCTATTCTATAGTGGGACGTAAACGTAACCGGTGAAAGGTGGGACACTCCTACACTTCTCTGCCTACCTCTTCGGGCTTTATAGACATGGGTGGCGGTTTTTTAATAACTTTTGACTATATAATTGTGAACAACCTTTAGTTCACACGCCAGTTTAAAAAACGAAATAACATTTTTTAAACTGGCACGTGAAATTTCCGATGTTACAAAAATGATCCTTTTTATCCCACATCTGCACCGAAATCATTACGCTCATGTTTTCTCGAAAAAAAAAATATATTACCCTTTTCCGAGCGATTACTGGCGCTGAAAGGATTCCTGAAACTTGTCAGGGGCGTGATTCGGAGCTTTTTAGACCCTGGATCATCAGTCTTAGCGAAACTTTTTTGTGTCGTCTTGGAAAACCAGTTAGTGAAGATAATGTTTTCCAAGCAGCGAAGAGAGACACAACATGTTTGGAACATTTAATTATTAAAGGGTGGCATGGAATTTGGAATTAAAAAAAATTAAAGCAGAATAAAGCAAAACATATATTGCAGTTGAGTATAAGCCAACATAACGAGAGAAACAGGACATTCATTCGTACAAGTCCTCACACCGGAAACAAAACGATTTGTTAGTCTTTTTCAGATTCCTTCTAAATATGTTTTCATTAACTTTGAAGTTCTTATACTGCTTCGTTGATCGTGCTATTCGCACGCACGAGTCCCGTTCGAGACGACCTGAGTTCAAATCTCGGGTCCAGCACCATTCAATTTCACTTAGATATTCAAGTACTCATCACCATTTCATAATGGGACTAACAATATAGCTGATGAAACGTGGCTGAGTAGTACATTCCTTTCCCTACCTCTCCAGGGATTACAGGCGCGATGTTACGTTACGTTAAAGCACGTACTTGTCTATAAAACCATTCTTCTCGAACGCGCTGACAAACGCCTTAAGCAAGATCATAGCGAGTTAAAACTTGCACGCTCTACATTTTAGATATTCACACGATGTTTTCTTATTACCGTGGCCATTTATCAGCCACGGCGGTTATGGAAGCGCCCATCGCGCTGATAAACTGGCAGATTTACGGCATTCGCCTCGCACTGCTCTGACAACACCGTTACATCCGCAGAAAGGGTACGGACCCTCTGTGCGAGGGTTTGCGATTTCGTCAGCGGAACGATTTGTGGGCATCGTGACTGGTATGTTATTGTTTAACTCTTGTTGGTGATCTGGAGTTAATGTAAGACACGCCATAAAACAAAAATTCTCAAGCAAATCGTAATACGAAATGATATTTTTGATATTTCGATCGTGATAACCAATGACACATGTCTTCAAAATTATTATTAGGCGCAAGAGTTCTGTTATATATGACAAAAACATAGCCAAAGTTAGCTAAATAAGCAGCACATACAGACGTTTTTTAAGTATAGTCTTCAAAATACTTCGCATAATGTATAAGGTAAATCGAATTATCCAAAATATAGCCGAGAACCTTTGAATCAGCAATCACGCTTCCAACCATTCAACCGAAGAGACAGTCCCTCCACTTCGAAGAAAAAAATTTCAAAATATCTACCTGTAGTAATTATTTCCCGCTAACACTGCAACCCTACGTCGCTACGCAGTAAACAACACGGGGTTGCGTCCGGGGCGCGGGCGCCAACTCCAAATTGAATTATAACTGACGAGAGATAAATAATAGCCAGCCTTATAAGATAAAAGCTTCTACATTCTCATCTTCGCTCTTAATGCGTCTGCATCCGACGCGGATGACGAGGCGGGGGTCGTTATTTGATTTTATTAGATTTCGGTCTCGATCTAATATAATTAATGGATTTCGACGAACGCGTGTATTGTATTAATTGGGTTTGCAGTACCTTTAAGCTATCGTCGTTGAGGTGAATACTCGGCAATTAGAAACGAAGAACATGGTGTGTTTATCAAGATACAATCAGTAAATATGTAACACGACCTGATTTTCGGGAGCTACATGAACTATAACTACTGTTTTCATTCATTGTTAATAGCTCAGTCTTCTCTTCAAATGTCGGTGTAGTTACTAATGGATTTTTCTAACTTAGAATGCATAGTTAAAATTTCTAGTAGTGGTTCGGAGTCTGGATATGTGCCCGATGCGTGGCAATAGGCTCACCACCTATTACATAATGGGACGTAAACGTAACCAGTGAATCGTGAAAGCGTTCTACATTGCTCTGTCACTCGGGGATTATATGTGATGTTACGTAATAATTTAACAATTATATTTTTAGTTTTATTTTCCGATGTTTTAATCGTTTCACCGTTGGATACGGAACACATCTTAGGATAAGAAGGTTTAGGGCATATTCTGCGACGCTGGCATAAATAATGATTTGCGTAAAGGTATTATAAGTACACGTATAAATTATTATTTGAAACTTAAATAAAATCGTAATTAAACTCACCTCTGTATTGCAATTAGTACAAAGAATTGTTGTTAACAGGTCATATAAACCTAGACGCGGAAAAAGAATCGCTAAGTTTTGTACAACAAATAGAAGGAATTCCAACATGGAACGCTTTAAAAGCTCCTTTGCTGAGCGCAAAGCAATAAATTTATCGAAGAGGGTATATTTCAAAACCAGTTCCTTTGTAAACCATCGCCCAGCGGCTATTAGTTGCAAGGATTGCGTCAGCGAAATTTCACTTTGTTTTCTGTATTTCAATGTTGTATTGAAGTTTAGTAATAAATACTCCGTCCACATATCGAATATAGTTCCGAGGCTCAAATTCATAGTGGGACGTAAACGTAACGCGGCACGTAAGAATGTGCTACGCTCCTCTGCCTATCTCGTACGTATGTTACGTAGTAATAAGTACATAATGTTTATTTTTTAGTATTGTATCAAAAACTTCCAATTTATTCTATTGTGTATCTACAAATTATCTTTTTTTATAAATAGACACAATCAATCGAAACGCGCGTATTGAATACAGCACTTTATATAAACCACCCTTTAATTGTGGTAGTTTATTAACGTATATTGATTTTTAACAAAGTAAATCCAGCAATTCGTGTTTAAATAAGCATGTAGTCCCAATTTTGCCACGATAGCGCAAACTTCGGAAATATTTTCGACTTCTGTGCCATAGTGCTTGTGCTACGATATTGGAACAACTCGCGATTCACTGTTCTGCAGGAAAGCCCCATGTTCCATACAAAGTTTTCAACATTATAGGAAAGGCTTCTATTTAAATGATTACTCATACCGACCTTAACACCTTTAGCCAACGAATTTCTCCTCGCGGTCAGTAAACTATTTGTATTAAACAATAAACAATACAATACAAGTTTAAACAATACAAGTTTAAACAATAATGTCCCTTTTTATGATTAAATAAATCTTATTGAGGATCACAATCTGCTTTTCGCCTATGTGTTCTCAAATTATCTTTTTATCAATGCCCCAAGTCATTTAAGGGGCAAGCAAAGAACACCGAACACCGAATATCGCAGTACTCACAGCCGCCACTCTCTCTAAAACGCACCCCGATATCTAACACCCTGTTTATTTAAGACATATGTGAGAACCTGAAAATGGGTCAACAAATGACACAAAAATATACATTTCGTTTCAACGCAAACCGAACCGTGTACACGGCAGTGCTGATACAGTGCTGTAAATTCGATAGGTATACGAATTCGATAGGTATACGAATTCGATAATTTATAATAGGATCGTTCAAGTTGCATCGTACAAGCGAGCTGTGAGCGCCGTCCGACGCTGGCCGCCCGCCAAGCGCGGTGCCAATGTTCAAATCATGTTGCCATTTCCTATCGATACTGCTGTTGCCAACATAAACATTTCATGTTTCTGAATCACTTCGGATGTTATGTAATGTTATTTGTATCTTATAGATGTCAGTACAGACATTTATCCATATTACTGCTTAATACATAGGCGGAACTGCCTCGTTGGTCGTATCGTCCCGGGTTCGATTCCCGGGTCGAACAATACAAAATTTTCTAATTTAGATTTTCTAGTACTAATTCGGAGTCTGGATATGTGCCTGATGCATGGCAATAGGCTCACCACCTATTCCATAGTGGGACGGAAACGTAACCGGTGAATCGTGGGAACGTTTTTCATTCCTATCAGGGGATTATATTCGTGAAGTTACGTTTACTTATTCATTCCTTATAGTTTACCTTGACATATTATAAGGTTACAAAGGGCAGACTTAATGTCTGATAGCATTCTCTGCCAGTCAACACAAGGTGATAGTGTACGGTAGGGGCAGCAAAATAATAGTTCTAAATATATTCATATTCAAAGTAAATATGTAAACATTATTGCGCCTGGAATAATAAAGAGATTTGAAGCAGAGTTCTATCTTATAATTTTATTAAAGTATTAACATCACGCCTGTAGTCCCCGAAGAGGTAGGCAGAATGCAGGAAACTCCCATGTTACACCAGTTACATCTACGTCCATACGTTCTTACTTACAATTAACTTGTTCTAAAGGGACAGTTCGACTTAATTTTTATTATGAGCACACCGGTTCTTAGGACGTGTCGATTGTTAATTAAAATGCAAGAATTATATTATAAGGAATTAATCCGTGTAAATAAGACTTTTGATCAGCTTTGGTCGCGGATGCGTCCTTTTTCGCAGTTATTCATGTGTAAATACCTATCGCATCAATCAACCCGTAGCCTAATAACGATAGTACATCTTACGAAGCCTTTCGTACATCTGAATAAGCAATATTTGGTTTATTTCCATAGTTTATCTTCTATATAGAGAGATATTAAAAGATTCCATTTTATCTTTTATCTTCTAACCATCCGTTTTCCAAGTTTCCAGCATAGTGAATCAACGATAAACTCCACAAACGACATTCTACGAGAACAATGGTTATTATTTTTCACACAATAATATTGTCGTTATAGCGTTCTTTATGTGAAAAAATAAAAATCTATATAAATATTCAAACAATTTAATTACAATCTCCCAGCTTTTGTTTAGTTTCATTACACCAAAGCTAAGTCGCTTTTGTTTTTTAAATATAATTTATCCCAAACATGTTTTTATTATTTGTTTCCTATTAGCTTTCGACCTCCGGCTTAAGCTTGAGTATTTGATATAAGAATGTGAGGTCATGGATAGAGGGCGAAGGTCAAAGATAGAAATTCCGATTTATTTTGTAGAAAATTATTGATCGTTATTAAATTTTATGCCCGTAGTGAAAGCGACGTAAGTTGGCGCTTACAACATGTTCTGTTGCTTACGGTCTTACTGTAAAGTATTATAAATAAACTGTTATAAATGCAATCTCTTCTATAATCAGCACCATTTTCAGTCTAAGTCCACTGCTGGACATACGCCTCACCTGAGCGGTCCGTGCCTATAATCACCACCCGCATGCGAATTGGGGAACGCAGAACAAAACTTCTTGCACCGCCTACGCGACACTCTATCAATATACTTTATAATTTACAAATGTACTAAGAATTCAAAATAAGTGTCAAAATTACATAGTAAATTTTCATGTTGTCAGTGATATTGGTAAAAAAAATAGATTTTAAAACAATACCACAATCCACTTTCGTTAAACTAATACAATATGTACAATACAGTTGAAGGCAATACATCAGATTACAGGTTGCGCAGGTTAAACTCAATAACTAAATGGTTAACGTACTGAGCACTTGTCAGTGTGGGCAGAGACGTAGAGTAATTTGATAGAGAGGGACACAGGTGCTGCTCCACATAGTGGATGGGACTCCTCGTGTGCCATGTTCGTATATGTTTCGAGCTGCCATAATTATATACGGTCCAAACTGCATATGTGACTGCATATATAGCAGGTATATACGTAGTTACTTTTTAAAAGTGTGATTATATTGTGTGATTACTTGAGCTAACGATTGGGCCTAGCTTTTTAATGTATCGAACATTATATTAATGAAGTCAAATAGTCATAAAGAATAAATAAACAGACCTAAATAATAAATCACTAAAGAGTTTTTCACAGTTGTGTAATCCCCGAAGGGATAATCAGAGGAATGCAGAACACTCCCACGATTCACCGGTTACGTTTACGTCCCACTATGGAATAGGTGGTGAGCCTATTGGCATGCATCGGACTCCGAACCACTACTCGTAATTCTAAATTAGATTTTTTTTTTATTTTTCGACCCGGGTATTGAACCCAAGAACTCCCGCTCGGCAGTCGTACATGCAACCAACACGACCAGCTAGTCATAAATAATAAATAACTAATCATAAAAATAATTAAGTAGTCATAAATAAAAAATAACTAGTCATTAACAATAAATAATAGTCTAGTCATAAATAACCATCTGCGTCTCCCCGTAGCGTAGCAGTGTCCATGGTGAATTAAAAAACCGAGGGTTAACTAACTAAATATATAAGAACCTTAGCTATACGAGCTCTATAGCCTTTATTTTGCCTTAAGTAGTGTATTAGAAGCATTCTAACAGTATTATGATTAACACGACAAAGATTGTGATCATAACAATCAGAAGGATAAGCAGTAATAAGCTAAGCTTTTTAAACTAGGATTTAATTAATGTTATCCCTATTTTTTCCGACATTTTTATGGCCTTACTAATGTACTCGAGACTGCTCTCAGAAAAAGATTGTTAAGGCCATAGTCCACCATGTTGGCCAACTGAATACTGGCAAACTTAACATGCCTTAGCAAATATTTTTCTTTCTATAGAAAAAATCTCATAGAAGTAGTTACATAGATTTTGTATATTTATAATAAGTTACCTCTTTTATAATACGTTACAGCGTTAGAATTTCACTCCGTTTGAATTAATTAAAATAAAACATGTTAACGTAATAATTGTATAAAGCGCTATAAATATTAATTTCGCCACTTCACTAAGGGTAACAACCCTACTTTAATAAGCATGTCTCGCTGTTACACCGCCCTTTCCGAATTCATTCATTCCGCCTTGTATTATGTTAAGTTTTGTAACATTCACAAACAACTGCAGTTTGAACTTGTTACCCCCTTCATAGCGATGGTACAAGGATAGGAATCGTGGCTCCGTTTTAAAACGAGGCGCAAAGAACAAATGAAATAATGAATTGTTTCCGTTAAAAGGGCAAAAATACGAAAGAATTTAGCGCTCGGCATAATAGGTACAACAGTAAAAAGCTAAGTTTAGTACGTACTCTCTTTACGCCGTCCGTATACCGTTTAAAAAGTTGGCCGTTTTAGGTTAAAATAATTTAAAAATAGCATATAAGTAGTATGGACGTGGAGTTGGCGAGAAAAGCTAAAAGCTCTCTAGTCAACAGAGTGAGAAATACAATGAATTTGGTGTACGTTTCTTTCTTAAAATCATAGTATCCATTGTTATCTTCGCAGGTCAATTACTGAAGAAACTAATCAGATACGATGACACGTATACCAAATGCATGTTCTATCTCTTTCTAAGTTTAAAATACGAGTGCCTCGTAACCGACTAAACTATGTAATTCGCGTTTGTTTTACATAAGATTAAACTGTCTTAAGTGTTTCAAGTTAGTCTAGATTTTAGCTTCAATCGTACAAAGACGAGTACGATTATGATAAGACACACATGTCCAATTACTGTAACATCGTGCCAGTTCCCTTACCGGGTAGACAGAGAACTCCTAATACCTTATCTTTGGATAGCTGATATTCTTCTTCTAAGTTCATCGTTATCTTCGTATGTGCACGTCAATTTTGAAGTATTATCATTACAGTTATGTCATGTCTGATTTCAAGATTACAAGCACGATAGAGTTACACAAATAAAATTTTGTTCTAGTAAGTAATAAGTATGCAAATCGTAACAAGTACTCTCATTTGCATCAAAGGTAACAGGGCACAAACAATCCTTTCTTCATGAATGCAAATGACCTTAGTTTTCTTTTTTCATCTTTTCAGCATACAGCCAATTATCCCTCATGGCAGGAGCAATAGTACTAACAGTATAAATTATACAGGCACCAATAGATTCTGATCCTATGTGTACCAAACATATTTCTATTCAGTTAGATAAATTTCGATATCGCCGAAACTCTGTTCGTGCCAATTAACACAGTAATACCTAATATATACAAAAGGTACAGTTCAATTGACACGAATTCCACCACATAGACTGGGCAGTACCCAAGCGTGTCACATATCTTTAGTTTTCAGTGTACATGACATTCAGAAGTACATCAACAGCCCTGAAAGCTTTATAAAGCAATGACTATAAATTTAAACTATACATACAATAACAGGATGAAATACGATTTTATACGATTAATAATAACACTAAATAAGATTTCCTTGGTTATTGGAGAAATGTATATATTTTAGGTACTCGTATTCCACTGCTTATTTGGAGCTCTCTTAAAATTAGAAGGACGGATTTGTTAATTCGTATGTTCGCACATCTTACTGTTTAACATTTAGTGAACAATTCATATCAGTCGATGCAATATCCAGTCCTTCTGAAGACCCGCATAGTGGTAAAGCAATCGCTCCCGGCGGTACATGGACAAACAACACAGAAACGCTCCAGATATAATCGCGTTAACGGAATCGCACAGTCAGCACGAAATCGCAGACGTGTCCGATTCTTCAATAGATTCGCCGAGATAAAACCGCGAGTTACATTTGACAAATTGAATCATCGAGCAAACGCCAGCAGGTGCGTTTATAACCCGCCGTACATTATGGATTTATCATCCGGGTTTACACGTTTTCGAACAATTTAATCATTAGTCAATCTGTCGGTCGTATAGTAAGTAGAATTTACTAGAATCATTATCTCGCTAGGACTCTAACAGAGTAGACAGGCAGGCAGCACCGAGTACTGTGCTTCTTGTACATTCTTCATACATGTATTAGCACGCAGATTTAATGGTAAATTTATTTTGATGCTACGAATTAATTTATTTATTATAAATGCTCATTTTTATGGGCAAATGTTTTGATGTAGTCCAAGTCTTCATGAAAGAGGTCAGATAACTAGTTGATGGGAGAGTCAACTTCTCCAGAATCAGCGTGCATGTATGAAGAGAGTGATCTTTTTAGAAGACACTCGACTGGTATATTATGGATAGAGACATATGTTTATTTGTTTATTTAAGTAGAGCCTTCTGAAGAAACATATTATTTAATAAATTTTACACAAAATGTTAGATATTTTTGTTAGTAATTATTTGTACATTGGTTTAAATTTGTACTAAGCCTATTGCTTTGTTGAAATAAGAATAGCCGTAGGCGAATCTTGAACAAATGTTTGGATTCGCAATCATTTTTGTGTTAGACAAATATTAATCTCACTTTATTGCCGTTACTAAACCATTTCTTATTTTATTTAATTGCTTTTGATCTAAATATGTGGGATTATAAAAATAATACAACTTTATGAGAATAAATATCTTTAAACCTAAACCCAATATTCTGTATTTTATCATTTATATTACAAAGGGTTTTCTATTCAAATAGTCTGTGGTTGGTTGAACGAGTTCAATAGTCTCGCTATATGTACGAGCACGTACGAATGTAGTGCAATGCTTGTAGTTGAGTGTTAGATAGGCAGCGAAATAAAAACAGTGACAGACAAAGCTGGAACATATTTATCAAGGCCTATACAATACATTTTCTATTATAATACTGGAAATATCGAATGAAAACATATAATACTACGTATCTTGATGTAGAAAGACTCATTGCAGCACAGATTAAGATCATAATGG